>NC_047559.1:28707950-28710450 GCF_902806645.1 Magallana gigas
ATTTTTTTTTATTTATTGCTTGATTTTAGTACACCCCCCAAAAAAATGTTATGATTGGAATAATTGGGAAAATGAATTGGGGTCAAAAGGTCAGAAGAATATATTTAAGATATATTATGTGTAAATGTCAAGCTGTATGTAAATGTGGCCAGTGTACTACCTGTAGAAGTCAGCAGTCAACTCGGACAAAGCTCCGTGATTAAAAGTTAAGCCTTTAATTTGAATGGAATCAAAGGGCCAGGCATTGTGCCTGCTGAAAGATGTCCAGTTCAAATTGCAATTTAAAATTTGGGCTTTCAACAGGGCGGGTATCATACCATGTCATTATTTATATGTTACTATGGTATTTCATTAAGCAACGGATGTTTACTTCATCTCAGAGCGGTCAGGCTACTTGAGCGGGTAGTTATGCATGATACATAGTCATTGCCATTGGCTGCGGACACGGTCAGGGGGCAAACGCAATTGTATAAAGTTGACCGACAGGTGCAAATTTTCGTAGCCCCTCGCTGTTATCAGACAATACCTACCGATGCCGACATGTTCAGGATCTTATAGAAGTTTTTCTTTCTTATGTCTTGAGACATTTGGCCTCCGTGGTAACCCCGGTCCATTTATATCAGACTCTTTTGTGGCTGAAGCCTTCCAATGAAGTAATTACCAATGCATAAATCAGCGTAGCATGAATTGATGACTGCAGCAAACTATGTATCTGAAATCTTCAATTGGGTCCGTTTTTCTGGCACCGATTTCTTTTGTTATGAAAGAGTCAAGAGTGACTAGCTTGATATGGCATTGTTCAATTTGTCGGTCTCTCTCAGCCCTCCCCTATTTACCAAGAGACCTATAGGAGATCGGTGGAAAGAAAACTCGCCAGATGGGCCCTCAATTTCACTAAATAGAAAATACTTAATGATCTTTGTACAGGCCCGGGGATAATGTCATCATCATCATCATTTGCAACTTCTGCTCCAAATCTTCAATAAGATTTGACACCTTACAACCTGAGTTCTCCCGTTGTATCCAAATAATTTCACCCTGGTCCATGGGCTCATAAGTGGGTTACACAAGAGTTGTTTTCCATCTTATTAACTGATCCTGAAAAGATGTAGCATTAGGGCTGAATCCAATATTGATGACAGTGACTGTCCCTTACAATTTTTTGGATTTTACAAAATCAGAGAGAGAGTGCAGTGCTGATACTTGGTTGATATATATGCTTATTGCTGTGACTGACCTGTCTGCGAGTCCATACAAAAAGACAGTGATTAATTGGAAAAATCGAGAGCAGTCTAGCAGAATCAGGTGCTTGATCTTAAAACAAGAGGCAAGAAGTTTGATATTTAGGTAATGTAAATTATGTACATATATCTATATTTATATGATATGTAGCAGGAGGCACTAAGGGCTGATCAATATCACATTTGTATTTGTTGGATTAGAGTATGAATCTTATGCCCAAGTCAGCTGACAGTGATGAATGGTTTTGCTAAGAAACCAGCGGTTTAACTGGCCTAGATGTATATGGTTCAGTACTACCTGCCTGGAACAACAAGATGCTAGATCATGGACCTAATACCCGAACTCAGAGCAGTGCCAATGTTCAATAAATTTTATCATCAGATGATACGCTATGTAGTAATTCTCTCCATGGCTGCAGGGTATATTTGGTTAAGCGGTGACGAGTATTGTGCATTAGTCACACAGAGATATATCTACGACTTGTTTATCTTTTGTATTGTGTGTTTTGATACTACTGCTGTTGGAAATCAATTTTTAGGAATTGCTCTTGTAAGGTTTTTTAATTACACCGAACCTTTAGTGCGACACATGGTGATGAGAAATTCTGCCCTAGGAGCGTATAGAAGAGGAGACTGGGAGTAAATTGAGAACTGTCGATAATTTCATATTTACATACCTAAAATATATCAGGCCAAATAATATTGACAGCAATTGATAAATAATTCAGCAGTTCTTCATTAAAACGGAGAAAAATATCGAAATGAAAGCTGAGATGGCCATTACAAAAATGGGAATTTGCAGGGATGTGCAAATATTTAAATTGTTTTAGGTGCCTCGTCAGAAGTTTTGTTTGAATATATTCATTGTGACAAAAGAATGAAAAGATTATCAGCGAATAAATCTCTTGGGTATTTTTTGCGGCATTTAGAAATTATTTCTTATTTACATAAAAATTGGAAGTGCTGAAACTAGTGTTGGTCATGGTTAGTTCAATTTTCCTTATTACAACTATCCCTTGATTTTCAAAATTATCAATTAAAATGTTTTCAACAACTGTAAATGATTGTTTGTACTTCGCTAAGAAGACTCTATAATATGACTAACCAGTCATTAAACCTTTAGAAATAAGTTGGTAAGTTGTTAAATAATTTTACAGTACCAATTTCTTTAGGGGGGGGGTTGGGGGGATCTTTTTAAAATTTCATACGCTGGTTGATTTCGTACAGTTTTGTATAGATGCAGCCCCTTTACACAATGG
>NC_047559.1:28712950-28717950 GCF_902806645.1 Magallana gigas
TCGGGTTACTAGCTGGAGTACTCTCCTTATGGAACACTTCTCTTTAAAGATGCCAAAGTCGTGAGAACCTGTACATAAAAAGATGCCAAAGTCAGTCTGTAATTCAGTTATTTGAACGTTGAAGAACTGTCATTAAATCAAAGTATATGATTAAGAAAAAAAAAACAACACAAATTGTCACCAATGGAGATTTTAGAGTTTGAGTGTCTTTTACTGTTATCTACAGTCTTTTAAATTTGGTGTTATGTTCAAGCTACAGTCTTTCATTAAATTTGGCGTTATTTACGAGCTGTGAAATAAATCTCGGCCATCTTTCATAGCCACACATTTTCTTTGAAAAATTAAAATGTTTTTACAATCTGGATTGAGTTGTATTGTTTTAAATATGCTTCACTTTAGAAGTATGCAATTCCTTGTTTGCAACACATCAAAGAAGTGCAAATTGAAACGGAGGTAATTAACTGTCACTTCAGCGCAGCAAGTCACGTGAAATATCGTTGATGAATTTTCATTGTTTGAATTTTTGAAAAAATACTTTTGAAAAGCGAACTACATATCCATGGTAACATGTAAATAATAAACCTACAGGGGACCAGCTGGAGGTAAAAACGACAGGTGGTTGGTTGCAACCCAAGGACAGGTGAAAACTTACCTTTGTGTTCAACCAAGCATATTACAAGGCATGCATGGGTGCTCCAGTGTTCTTTAAATTAACACTTTTCAAGATTATCTATTGCTTTATCAAAATGTAGTAGCATTTGTCTCAGACGCATTCACTTCATGTTTGGAAGTTTCACCAAGGAAACTGGAGCTGAATTCTATTTCAAAATAAGAAATCACAATTAATTAATTCTGCCCTGTAAAAAAGTGAAAAGATAAATAAATTCAGGTAGGCATTTTCATTTTTGTATTATTCTAAAAAAAAAATTTCTTTTATGTTAGTTGATGCATGTGTTTCAAAGATATTTAAAATTAGGTGAAAATAATTGTTCTTTTCTTTCAAAGAAATATACCACCTTAAATTATTTTAGAGATATGAAACTGTGTTGTTCCTTTTCCTCTTTTTTTTTTCATTATTAAAAAAAAGATGAATGGAAAGTGGAAGACACATTGCAGTTTTATTTATTGCTGGTTTCACCTTTTGTGTAACTTTTGCTTTTGATTTGGACTTGGTTTTCTAACCCCAGAAGTCAATATTAGTTTATCGTTGGCATTGTAAGCGTTGGGTTACCGTCACTTGAGTAGATATGTTGTAAGCTGTTTCCTGTGTCCCCCGTCAACAAAGACCCAAAGTGTTTACCTATTGTATGTACATCCGGTGCCTACATGACTCTATCTTCACAAAGAAAATCTTTCTCCCAAAAACAAGCACTCTTCAGGCTTCAAGATCCGAAATATTAATTGGATAAGATTGACCTAGGGCTCAAAAGAGGGGGGAAAAATGGAATTTTGTCGAAGGAAAAAAAGTTGAACTTTGTTACATAAAAGATTAGAAAAAGTAGGTAATTGCACTCATTTTTTGTCAATTTTCAGTGGAGTTGTGTAAATATAGCATTGAAAAGGGTTTTTAAATTTTATCTGTAAAGTAGTGGTAAATACCATTGTGGCCAGCGGTGTTTTGAATGAACGGCTATTGTGAGAGAGGAAGTGCCGTTATACAAATGTAATACCGTATCAATTCCCCAAATTTACCCCCATTTACCTGAGCATAGGTAGTTGTGTATGTATTAATAGATCTAGGTTTAAACTATCTCTGGGTGCCTCTTGATTCGTTAAGAGAGCTGCACCCTGGTATGCATTTATCAGTAGACTTTATTTAAAAATAAACCATAATCAGACCTGAGTTGTACATTTGTGAAACCCATAAATCACGCACTACTCCAAAATACCAAGTAAATAATAGCTAAACAGAAATCAATGATATCATTGCCCTGAAAAAAAAACTTCTGTTTTCATTTTTGTCAAAATGTTAATGTTGATGTGATCGGGGGAGAAATGCCATTATGAAAATGATGAAATGTCATTTCTTGGACAAAGAAAAAAACGGCGTAAAAAATGAATTATTGTCATAATTTAGCAGGTGGCAGTATAGATACTGGAGAAGGACATGTGGAATATTTTAGGTAGTATCATTAATCAAAAAAGATGACTCCCTTTGTTTCATGGAGTTTTTTTGTTTTGTTTTACATATTAGCATATTGCGCTTTTGTGTTGTTTTTCTCCCCTTCTTTTAATTTGTGACCTTCGAGGTCTGTAATTTACCTTGTAGCAATGTACTAGTGACTCAATTATTACGGAACTCGATAGTGTATTTCATACAGTTATTACTCAAATGATGATTTAATCAAATTTATAGCAACAGTACATGTAGAATTTAATAATTTCCATTATCTGCGTTAAATTAGCAATATACAAAGGAAATTTTTTAAAGATACATTAGTTGAAATATGTTTTAAGTGCATTATTTTGTAACATGGTTTTGTTCGTTTATTAAACCATGTGATGAAAAAAAATTATTCAAATCTCCATCGAGCTGTGAATTTACCAAATGCATTTGTTCTTGTAATTACACTTCTACAGAATGGATCAGTCATTTAGAAGTCAGAGAATATTTAGCTTATTGAAAATTCTAGGATCCTCAATTATGCAATAGTTGAAAAAAAATCAAGCAATGATGTAAAGCGACAGACCTGTATCTGCACAGTGAAGTCAATTAAAGATGGATTATAAATCACTTAATTGAACTGTTCAGCAGTGTTTAAAATCTTCTGTGAATTGAAGCATAGTTTTTTTTTTTTAATGCAAATAAAAAACAATGAATATTTATAACAATTAAAGTAAACTGAATTCTCAATTTTCTTTGCTTTTGTACAACCCTTTCATCTATTTTTAATCACTAAAATGGGATAGCCAAAATTTGTTCTCACCGTCCTGCACATTTTCATGTTGAATTTAAATGTGATTTTTTTTTTCAAAGTTTAAAGTGGTGATTATTTTTAAGACATCTAAGAAATGGCCACTGGGCAAGAGAAGATGGAGGGTAGATCCTCTAATGGGATAACTTGTCGTTATCTCCCTTGTGTAAGTGACAAGCATCAAGTGGTCAGTCAGTCAGAAGTCAGTCTTCATTATCATGTTAAATGGAAAATGAGAAAATGTCCCTTCCACGGTAGATAACAAAAGATAAGGGGACAAAGTGGCCACAATACAGTTTTTGTGGTGCCATTGTGGGGGTTTTATTTGGAGGGGAGGGACTGTGGGAAGGAGTGACCTCTTGCTCGAAGAAAATTGCAGAAAAATTGGAGGGAAAATTCAGCAAAAGGATACACGAAGAAAAGGGGAAGAAAAAAAGGAAATCAAATCAGTGAACTAGATTGGTCAGTTAGGTTTAAGTGGCCAACAATTGCGATGATGTAACAGCCGTCATTCTCTCTCTCTCTGCATCACCGCCACTTGATTTGCTGGGGATCTTGTGGTCACTTTGGTCATCTTGTGGTCAAGGGAGGAGGGCAAAAGTTCAGGAGGGTTTTAACACTGCCCAGCAGTAAGCCAGTGACAGAAGATAGGTTGTAGATAATGAGGACACTGACTCAGGGTGTCCAGCCTCCAGCCTCCTCTCCCCACCAGCTGGGGCTTAATGACCCCAGGTGTTAATTAACTCCCGACTCACCAAGTCTCAACAGTTCTCCCTGTGTTTGCTTGACCTTCTCCCAATTAATTACATGCATGTATATATTTTAATTAAAGATTTACTGATGAAAGGGAGTTTGAGATTGCAATTCTCCAGAGAGATAAAATTAAACTGAAATATTAATTTGATGCTATATCTTTTTATTGCAAGTTTTGGTAAATGAGAATTGGGTTGTTGTTTTTTAAGCTCACATCTTTTAAAGAAATAATGTTTTTCTTGTTTCAAGAAAAATAAAACACAGCTATCAGTGTTTTGTCCTTGTTGCTTGGTGCTGGAGGAAAGATAGATCATTAATTTAGTTCAATAGAAAATTTCCTCGTGCCTATCAGATCCTTATTTTATCTTTATGACCAAGTTCCCAACCAATGTGACAGCAATTTACATACGTTGTACTTTAAAAATCACTATTCCATGATGTACCAAAGAGAATTAGATATCATTTTGTAATCATTTTGTTAGTGTAAAATTCTTGCCTCCACGGAGAAATTCTAAAAGCTTGGTGTGGCATTTATGTATGGGAGTAAAATGGTACAGATGATGCAAAAATGAAGATAAATGCAAACGCAATACCGTAAATCATGCTGTAATCCCGAATTCAAGTCAACAAGGAATTTCAATCATAAATGCTACATGTCCATTGATTTTCCATCATAAAACTAAAAATCTCTCAACAAATTAAAATGATGGTTATTTACAATGTGCTCCCGAAAGATAATGTCAAAAACCGTTTTCATTTGTTTGGAACACGGTTGTTTCAGATCCAGCTGAGAAATTGGGTGATTAGCTTTCACCTCTTTTCATGATCAAACCAAATAAAGTATGTTTTCAGCATGCACAATTTATTCTCTTAGTACAAAAAAAAAAAATAAGTTTGGTCCATCTCTCAAAATAAGATAGTAAAGATGATTACTAGCATTGAGAGAACTTTGGCAGATGAAAAATTTCTCCTTGCCATCCAACACTCTGGGGCATTTAGTGCTTTTGTGCTTCTTAAATTTTTTCCCTTTGAAAATTAATCTTCTGTACATATGAATTTTAAAATTTTTGTGATGATTATTTATCTATTACTACAAGTATACAGATTGCCTACATGCATGCAGTAAGGATAATTGTTGTGTAACATCTGCTTACATAAGCCCCCATATATTATGAATTTATAGTCAAGAAAACTATGCATTGATAAGGGATAATTGTGGTGGTGGGGATTTTATTTTGCACAAGGAAATAGAAAGAGTAATTTACTAGCTGAGTAACCTTGCCTTTGAGTATACACTTTTTTTTTTTTGAAAATGAAACCCTTTATGAGTCT
>NC_047559.1:28725450-28794739 GCF_902806645.1 Magallana gigas
ACTTCTTCCACCGGAAGGGGCCATCACCCCCAGTCCGGAAAATCCTCCCACCATAGACTACTCCGACATGCCAAAGGAGAGTTCTTACACTGGGCAATCCAGTCCACATTCCAGCCCACCCAACCTTAGCCCAGAAACTATGGGCAGTGAAACTCCTGAGCCTGAATGCAGTCCAGGTGCGTCGCCAAGTCAGTCATCTGACAGGCATAGATCCAGAAGAAAGCCAACTCTGGAGGACATAGTCAGGCGCATAGGACAGAACTGTGAGGACAGCAACTCAGAGGAAGAGGAGGAAGAGGAGGAGGAGCCTCAAAATGACCTCATGATTGACATGAGGAGTGCTGAAGAGAGAGAGGAAATGATGAGAGAAAATGGTGAGGATGAGGTGGATGGAGCTCCTCCAAGAGAATCGGTCATTGCTACCTTAAGAGAGCAAAATCTGACCAACAGTGTGAACCTGTCCGATAAAAGTGACATTTTAAACAAGATGGTTTCTGAAGAGGAGGAATCCATGCTCTCTGAGACCAGTGAGAGAGAAATCTCCAAATGCACACCGTTACCTAAGGAGAAATCCAGCGAGGACTTTAATATAGCTAAAAAAATCAAAGAGATGTCAGACCTGGCAGACTCCTTCACCTCCAAGTCTTCAGAGCTTCCAGGAACCCCAAAGTTAAATGGAGGATGGTTTCCTGGGCCATATCCAGCAAGTTTTCCAATTTTTCCATTCCAGCCAAACATGGAGCATCACTTGGCCCCCAACCTGTTTTCCCTCATGGACGGGAAGTTCCCCTCCCCACAGGAAGTGGAGAAGGACTACCTGAAATGTCAGTACTGTGAGAGAACGTTTCGCCGACAGAAGAACCTGGAAAATCACATAGAGAACACTCATCAAGGGAAGACGCAAACCCGACGCAAGACGGAGAACGGCAGCAACTGAGATGTACTTCAAGTGCACCCACTGTCCCTATACCACAAAACACCAAAGCAATCTCTATGTGCATCTTCGGATTCATACAGGTATGTGCAAAAGCTTTGCAAAAGTCATAAATTAGAGATTGAAATTATGTTGTTTTTGCATATTTTAATTTGATAACGTGAGACTCTTGTCATGTTTTTTTAAAGCAAAAAATATTTGTTTAGAATTTAGGACTTTCAGGTATATCATTTTATTATTCAGAAAAAGAGTAAAATGGTTATTTGATAAGTTGTTTTTGGCATATTGAATAGGATGTCTTTTTTTTTCCCATGTAAAGTGAACTGATGCCAGTCATTGATAGGGTTTTCCTGTCCTACCTGCAAACCTATTGAATAGATTGCAAAATAATTGGTCATTAAGTGGTTTACAAATCCTAAGGAAAGAGAAACTTAATGTATAATGGAGATTCCTTAGCTTTCGATAAGGAAAATCAGGTGTTGTGGTCCAATCTATTTCTTTCTTTTTGGTAGGTCAATTCGTAAATCGTATCTTTTTTGTTATGTACTCAACTTTGATAATTTGATATGGAACTTATCTTTCATGGTGTGATTGTGCATACATGTGAGAAATTTGTTTCTTCTGGATGTTTACATCATCATCTTGTACATTTAATTGAAATCAGTTTATTTCCGTGTTAAATGAAAATTGATACAATTGTTAGATAAACTGAGACTTTTTAAAGTTTAATATGAGATAAAACATCAAAATCCTCCCCTGCATTATCTCAACTTGATTTTTAGAAAATAAACACCTTCAAGATTGACCCTGATTATAACTGTGACCTTAGTGGAAGTATTTCAAAACTTTAAAGACATTCATACTTATGCAACATATCAATTTTAACAAAGATTTTTGATTATTCCTTTTCCTTATTCTTCCTTCTAAGGAGGAAGTTTTGGCTCCAAAGGTAAATTTTCTGCAAGTGTTTTTGTGTAAACTATCTACGTCTTAATTTTTCTGTCTTTTTTCAAAGTCATGGAATATCTTTAAGTGTCAAGAGTACCTAATAAGGAAGTTGGACTGGATTTTCTTGCACGTTTAAATGAATTCATCAAGATTTATATTTGGTCACTAAGTACATTGCTATGAAATTCTAAAGAATTCATTGAAATTGTATGCGTAGAAAATACATAGAAATTATTCATCCCCCTTCCCCCTTCTTCCCAATGATGCAATTCTAAAATAATCAAAGATTGTTTGACCTTGTACTGGTCTAAAGTTATTGTTAGGATCAACTTTTCCCCAGGTTTCTTTAAATCTTAAACTTCCTGTTTGATACATTGAATGAAGCATGGATTTTTTTTTTCATGATGTGAATTGCCAATTTAATTTCAGTATTAATCTGTTCATGAAGTATAGTTTTTGAGGCGTTTTTTTTTGTTTGTTTTACTTTTAGGGGAGAGACCTTATATATGTGGTGCCTGTGGAGTCCAGTACAGCCAAAGCCACAGCCTCAAGAGCCACATCATCAACAAACATGATGGCATCATGTCCTACTATATCAAGGAGAAGAGGAATAGATCCCCGCGGGGGATGGGCTACCTACAGCATGTGGTGCCCGACGTCTTCAACTCCTCCAGTGCACCCACCATGGTCCCACCACCAAGTCTCAGTCAGAGTCAAGGTCACCTTCCACCGAGCTCCACCCCACTCCAGATCCACCCCTCTCTTCTGATGCCCCAAGGCCCCATGCTTCCACCACAGCCAATGCTGTCTCCTAAGGGCATGCCACAACTGTCTCCCCAAATGAACAAGTCACCTCATTTATCTCCAATGTCCAAACAACATCAGCAACAGCAGCAGCAGCAGCAACACCCGTTCTGCCTGTCTCCACAGACGCCCCATCGCCCTCATTTCCAGCACATGAAATCTAGTCCCAGTCATTTCATCAATGGTCATACATCACCCATCTTCAATCATAACAACAATATTTTAAACAAGGCTCAGATGCTAGAGCAACATCAGCCCTTGTCCTTGGTTTCTCACCACAAGAACCAACAGACGCCTTTAAAAGAAATCAGCAACAACAATGGAAACATGCAGAGGGAGGGAGAAAATGGTGCTATCGATCTGAGCAAGAAGCCAAACAACAATGCAAGAGAGCCTTTGGAGATGACCAAAAATGAAGCTGACCAATTGCTGAAAGTCATGGTGAATGGTGGTTCCTGTGAGAATTGTAACCACGAGACCAAACTGAGGCTCCTGCGGCAAAACGTGGTTCGCATGCTCAGTATACTGGTCCCCAACCTAAACTTTGAAGAGAAGGGAATCAGCGCAGAAGGAGACTCGGTGGACGAGTTGCTGCATGACGTGATTGAAAGCAACATGCAAGAGGATGAAATGGTTGAATAAATCCTAAAACCCATAATCCAGTGAACCATGCACCAAAACAAAGAAAAGAAAAAATGGCAAATGTTTCTCATAAGCTTTTTTTTTTAATGGCAGAAATAAAAAATCTGAAATTTTTTAGGAAGAACAGTTACCCTAGGAAGATCTGTCTCAGAAGTTCCAAAGCATTACTTGTCATGGACATCATCACATTCTCTCAAGTGTTCCAGTGTGCAATACTGCATCTTTTTTTTTTCTCCCATGTCATCTTAGAAACATATCATGAGGGACTCGAGTTCTCTCTTAAAACCAATAAAAACCCATGAGCTGGCAGCGACTGCTTGGCAGAACTCTCATCAGTGTTGTTTTCATCCCATCGTCTGGTCCAAGACCGCTCTCTCCATGAACCATTCATAACAAAAAACCAAACCAAATAGCTGTGCACTTTTACTAGCGTGGTGGCCTCTCGAGAGATGAAAACTTTATATTTATACATGGAGGCAAACAGCGGTTGATAGAACCAAAGATGATTATTTTAACCCCTAATTATATATCTATTGTGTGTTGTTCACGTGTCATATTAATGATTTAATTAAGAAGTTTCATTGGAAACTTTTATGCCATTGAAATTTTTTTCTTTTTAAATGTTGCATTACCAACCAATGTGTTGGAAACATCCACTTAATCATTTTATCAATATCTCATGTGCTTTATTTATTAATGATATTTACTAATTCATATTGGTTTTTTCATCATTATGGCCCAAGACTTTTTGTTGGGGATGAGTGCATATTGAATCGCTAGATTATGCACAGTCCTCCATTGTAGACTGGTTGTGAAGTTTGATTATTCCAAGCTGTATTTATGATTTTATTTCGTCCAGTTACTTGATTTTACAAGATATATACAACAAATGGCTTTTTTATTGATGATTTATTTACAAATGATTAACATGATGATCTCTTTGTGAAGATGAAAGCACCTATTTATGAGAACTTTTTTTTTTTGCCCTTAAACTAAATCATGTGTACGCGGTGACTTACTGTAGTATACATAGCATTTATGAAGAGTTAATGGAATTTTAAGGATGTGTACTTGAGTCTAAAACAGAACAAGAAAGAATTCCCCATTTTTTGGACATAATTCGATCAAATCCAATTAATTTTCCCAAACTAAACTTGTTTACCTATGGTTTTCTTAGGCCTAGACCCAGTCTTGGAGAAAAAGTATATAAAACACGTGTTCTGATTTCGGTGAAACACCTTGTCAAAGGTATGTTTTGGTAACAGAAGGTTGAATCTCTCTTGATCTCATGTCTTCACTTCTTACTGAACAAGCTTATTTTGTCATTTGATATTTTTCAACATGTAAGATGTCATTCAAATATGTAAATGGATCTCCAGAAAGGTCAACGCATTTTATGTTTGACTGTTCTTTGTCTTGGGAAAAATGCATTTTATGTCTTTTTATTTTATTTTTGTATAAATGAGTCATTAATTTTTTTTTTTTGTTCCAGAATAATCCCTAATTTGACCCCCTGTTCACATTTCACACATTACAATGGCCTTGATAGGTGCTGCATTATGTATCTTTGTCAGAATTTACACATTGAAAGAGGGGTAAATTTTTATAAGCAAACTCTAGCAATTTTCTTCCAAGTTCTTTTCTTAGAGAAAAATATTTTGGTGCAGCTTTCAAATCTTTTTAGAACAGATGGGAAAGATTTCAAATAAAAATTCATGGCTTAAAAAATGTAACCATATATGGTTATAATGTTCTCATGAAAAACTGATTCTTTTTTTTTTTTTAATGGGAGGGGCTACTTTTGAGCTCATTAAAACTCAGTGAGTCAAAGATGATGCTTCACAATATTGACCACAACTTGAGTCATATTTAGGTTTTCTATGTTTTCTTTACTCATACACCAAATGACATTCAGAGCTATCAAAGCTATAAGTAATCTATTGATTTTTAGGCTTGAGCAATGAGCAATGCCTGATGATAAAATGTTGCCCAACCTTAGTAATTATGTACTAAAAATCAAACTAATTTGTTTTATGAGTCTTATTAAGGGACTTTATTAAGTGTCTTCCAGGTTTTGAACCTACCCTCCTCCTACACCCTTAAAAGTTTTGGGGATTTTTTTTTGGGGGGGGTTGATAAATTTCCTCCTTTTATTATTCAAATCATAGCAATAAATAACCAAAATGTGAGCTTCCTACATAATTTGCATATATTTTTATTTCTTGAGACAAGGGGAAGTGTAGATTATGTAACAACCAAAGAGGGAGGGCTGAAATTTTTTTTTCTGGCTTTGTATGTATGAGGAGAAGCTTCCAATTACTGTTGTAATGTTGCATAATTCAAAAAACTTTTCCCATTTCTAGACTCAAGTATATATTGGCTTATTATTCCAGATCCTGACATAAATTGCTATTCATTTGTTATTTTTCAATCTGACTCTCCTCTAAAGTGGAATATAAATGATTTATGAGAAGCAAGTTGTGATTATGATATAATTAGATAGATATGTTTTATTTCAATTGAATTTCAAAATAACGGCAGAATTCCATTAATGGGGAACCGACTTCCATCTTGATTTCCAAAATTGTGCATTATTTACTGTTGTGTGTCGCATTCTCTTACAATTTATGACCAATTGTAGAATGGGAGTTTGAATACTCATCATTTTTATTGTGACAATAGAAATTTAACTGCCAGGATTTCTACTGGGTCAAAAATATTGGAAATGTTTTCCCCCTTGTAAAATTATACCATTCAAATATGAATAATAGCATGACTTTGTGACATATTCTGACATATTGGAAATTTTCAGTGGAATTAAAAGAAGCATTGTTTAGTTGATTCAAGATAAGGGGAAATTTTAGCATGCAGTTATTCAAATTCTGAAGAATCGTAAATTGTCAAGTTTTTCAGGGCTTCCTTATAAAATGTCATGGACAATTGGTGATTGGAAAAAACACATAGACATGACTAATAATCTTTGTTTGATGGGGTTTAGGGGTCTTAATAGAATGAGGAAGTTAGGATTGTTAAAAAGCAAATGAGTATCAATTTATATAAGTTTTATGCTGGTTGTTTGTACATATCCCATGTATTGACTCGATTCCCTAAGGATACGTTATGTATAATAATAGTGCTGTTATTGGTGCACTCTATGTTTAATTGTTGTGTTGTGTTGTTGTATTGTGAAGACTATTATTGAGCAGTGTCAAAAAAAACAAAACAAAAAACAAACCAAGAAATATACTTGTACATTTTACATATGATGTTAAAATGAATTTATAATGTATTCGAAAGAGAGTCTTAAAAATCAAAGTACTATTTATGCTGAATGTATGTAGATGTGTCTTGTGACATGCGAGTGTTGATACATTCCATTTTTTCTGTGTTTCTATGCTACAAAAACCAGCCTATGCTTACCAATTACCAAGGTTTTTTTTTTAGGACCAGTCCTAAATCTATCCAATATTTCCCCCTCTTTTTATGACTTTTTGAGACCTTTTTGGTCACTGAGATGTGCTCTCGAGTATGGTCCAATTGTATACCCATTTTAATCCTTTGTGAAGAGTTCTTCTTTTGCAAATTATCTCGCAGCATAGACCTTCCACGTCAGTCAAGGCAGCAGAGGAAGGGCGGACTAGGTGCTTTTTTATCCTTTAATCATCAAACTCAAAAGGTGCTATCTCTCTGTCTTTACGTACCACTGTAAGCACAGGCTCGGAATTTGCATATGTACTTACTTATAAACATTTCCTTATCGATGTAATTTGAGAAATTTTCTTGTAATTTCTTTTTTCAATTTTTTTTCCTCCCCAAAAGTGCTAGTACTGGACAAAGTGTTTAGCATGAATGTGTTACAAATTCTTTGTTACTTCCATACTGGTTGATATATTTTATGATGAAGAGGAGTCACCATTAAAGGGGACTCTGTTTTATTCGGCTCTGTACACATTCCATAATGTTTTTATTTCCTGGAGGACCAAAGTGGTTAGGTTGTGATTATTTTTATATCTGAGATGTAAATGATTATCTCAGTTTTGATTAGAAAGGGGGAAAAAAAAGAACTAGGTATTTTTTCACAATGATAAAAGAAACAACCCTTACATTCTCTTTGTCCAAAAAATTAAGTGCTTTATCACCAAGGCTAGCTGTTTTTAAAGTTCAGCAAAAGTGCTACCTAAATTAGAGAAGACACTGCTTAACTGAGCCGGTATGAGTATTGATGTGAAATTAGCTGCTGTTGAAAATATTTGTGATTTGTGACTGCTGAAATGTCAAATAGTTCATCTTCTTTGGTTAAATCATGTTCATGTGCCATCCTTATATGTTGTTCGAAACTCTACTACATTGACATGAATTTCCTCCCCCTTAGATCCCCCAATTCCATATTATAATTCTTAGTTTAAGTCAAACTTTATTATGATTTTTTTTTTAATTGTTAATGTGTTCATTGAAAGTATTGTGTTCAAGTTTTATTTTAAAGCAAGAAATCTCAAGTTTTGTTGTGTTCAGTATCCTAACTTTTTTATATACATATATATATATATAAAGGAAAAAGAAAACGATATTTATGAGAAATAGTTCAATTAAGTAAAATATTCAGGTTCTTAGTTCAATCTAGTCCCAATCACCTGATCGTGTATATTTCGACAGCAAGACTCCAGCAGTATATATAACCACAGAATTTTTACAAGTGTATTAACTTTTTCTTTTGTTTATTTGTTAAGATTTTTTTGATGTTTTTTTGACTGCATTATTTTTTTATGACTGTTTATTTTTTGGTTGTGTTTGTATATAATGAATGTATCTTTTTCCTTTTTTTTTTCTAGGATCAAACAATTTTTATGATGATTTTTTCTTCTCGCTATCCCTTAGTTATTTGTACATAATTGAGATAGTATTTGTTACGTTGCCCCTACATGTGTTCATTTTGTTATTAAGCATGGTATATATATCTTTTCTGTCTATTTCTGTTTAATACTAATTGTGTGTTGTATGAGACTACAAGGCAATATTCTTGCAAAATTGTAACTAAAGCAGCATCTTTGACTTGGTCATCTTTATACTAAGAACAAATGTCCGACCTTCCATATTGGACATTTTTTGTCTATTTTTATGATGAACAATAAGGTTATAGAACTTGCACTTAGAGGAAGAGAGGGATTCTATTGGAATTCATTTGAAAAAAAAACCAAGAGAAAACAGCAATAATTATTTTTGTTTTAACTGTCTTATTGTTTAGCAATAGTATTATACATATGATAGTTTTATGTATTCAGCACGGTCATGTGCTTCCATGTCAAACAAATCCTGTTGTTGTTGTTGTTGTTGTGTATATATTTGGTGTCTCTAGAAACAATTTGTTTGTTTATATCGTATACAAGTAGAGTATCAGATGTAGTGCCACTCCTATTTTTTATGTGTAGACTTCTCTATGCGAAACCTGAAAACAGATCAAAATCACCAAAGACTCCTGAGTGTAGTGTCATATAGTTTGTCTTCCTGTGTACATTGCAAGCTATCAAAAGTTCTGAAATTTGTTTTTTTAAGTTTAGGGGTTTTTTTTGTTTTCTTTTTTTTGCAAGTTGAATGTTCAGAAAATCGTTCAGAAAAGAATGTAGATTTTTTTTTTTTTTTTTTGTAAAAGTCTAACGACAGAACAAAAAAATATGTAAGAAACTTATGCACCCACCAAAGATTTTGTAGAGAACGTGTAGATGTTGTTTTTGGAGCCTTGCAATGTGAAGACGTAATTACATGACTTGTATATCCGTATTGCCAAAGGTTGATGTAGTTTTCTTCCTTTTGTTAAGTTCAGAAATGTAATGAACAATGTATTGCATCGTGTTATTGTTTTGGATAATATAATTATCTAATGATTTTAAATGCATTTAACAATTATTAACAATAAGTCTACTTAATTTTTTTTTTGTTTCTCTCTTTAAAGACAGATGCTGATGTAGGTCAATTTTGTGAATGTAGAATACTGCCAGCAGAGGGCGCTCTGCTGTAATGGCTGCTGTTTGTACTAGGGCTTAGTAACCATGGTAGTGCTTAAGTCACGTGTCTGTTATAACGCTAGATTTTGTCATATGTCTTCAAAAATAAAACAGTAACCATAAAATAACAGTCTTGCATTCTTCTTTTGTATTTGCAATCCGGGATCTCGGTTCTGCAGTTCGTTTATGTAAATAATTGCGTTAACATTGCTTTATTTACTTTATACACAAAGCGCACGTTTTGTATTATAAAGTCAGTAATTGCATTATTATATAATTAACCGCCTTTATTTTGTTATATATGTAAACTTGCAATGGCAGTCTTAAAACTATTATTTTGCAGAACGGGGGGGGGGGGGGGTTCTTTCGGGGTTTTTTGTTTTAAATATTGCATTCCCACTTGACCCGGTTTCAAGAACATGGGAGATGAGTGTTTGATCACCTTTGTAACATATTGAGCCATGTTTAATGGTTATGTCATTCACATACATGACAAAATTGTATGAACCGTAAATGATATAGTTTTAAGGTGTTATGGGACACTTCCATATTGTGACGTATATCCGATCGAAATAAACAATAATATCTAGTATAATTTTATACATCTCCTATTCCCGGAATTGTTATCAAGCAGCGTAGCGCCGTGGGTTAGGGTGTTCACCACAAATTTGTATGAGTTCGAGTCCCGTTGGGGCTAGTATAGATTTTACCTTTACAAAAATTTTAAAAACATTTTTTTGTCAAATATCGTGATATTTAAAAATTCTAAAACGGTGAAAGTATTCTAATTTTTGTGTACTTTTATCCACGTTTATATCGACAGGTGTCTCATTCTTCCTTAAACCCCTCTACATGACAGTTTTACTTGGTTCAGGCGAGCTAAAAATATACTGATAACAGCGGTACCTTTGTCTCATTTCATTGTTTGTAAGATATGTAATTCTAGAAGTATATGAATTATTTTTACGCAATATTACAAAATGATTTATACAAAAGTCGATTTGCACGCAATCCAATTTGTGTTGCCCAGTTAAACAGAGATCTGAACGATCGCGCATATGGTCTATTTTCTTTTGACTGATCAACGCATACATTTCGGGTTATGACGTATGTTTCAACGTAAACAGTATTAAGTAGTTTTGCCATGTATATCCGTAGATTACCTGTTATCTGCACATTAATGGTGAATTATACATGTTTAAGGGTAATAAATGACAACACGAGATTGAATCCAATTCATAAATAAATCAAAATATACTTTTAAAATAGATAAAAAGCCATTCATATACAAATTGTGTTTCCCCATGCAAGACGTGTCTCTGACGTCAGAGGATAAGCATAGGCGCTGTGTCACAATGATTATTAATTTCCATCTGGTCTTACTTGAGAAAAATACTATTGTAACGTAGTAGTAGTAGTCGTAGTAATAGTAGTAGTAGTAGTAGTAGTAGTAGTAGTATTACATGTAGATATAGTAGTAGTGTACAGGTAATAGTGATTATGGTTAGCAGGGATGGTTGAGGACAGTGTAAAAAATAAAATAATACTAACGGAACCATGCAGTGAGAAAAGGCAACGATTGTTGTTTATAATTTATATGTGATTGCTTGCTATTTAGGTTTTAATCATTCTGTGAATCTTTATTAAACTTTTCATGTAAATTGATGACCAAACCTGCGTAATCCCCCCCCCCCCCCCCCCCCCCAGATCATGTTATTGGTAAATATGTCACAAACATGACATAGCCAAGAAAGTTTGACTTTGAAAACTATTTTTTTTTCAAAATTAATGGAGGTCTGGAATTTGGAATTCTGACGTTAAATTACACGATTTCAGTGTTGTTAATTTTAACTAAATGTATCCATCAGTCGCGAAAAAACAACTATAATATATGAAATACCACCTCATTTAACGTTTGTTTCTATTATTCATTATTGTCATTTAAATAAACGCTAACCACAAAACAAATTGATCTTCTTTTTGGTAAGCAATAATTATTACAAACGTAGTCCTAGTTTTGTATATTCATACGCCGGTAAATTGACTCTGTTTATGTGAATTAAAATTGATTTACTTTGAAAAAGAAATAACTTTGATGAAACTCGTTTGAATTAAACACGTATATTACTAACTAACTTACTTACTTACTAACTAACTAACTTACTTACTTACTTTCTTACTTACTTACTTTTTTACTAACTTACTTACTTTTGTACTTACTTACTTTTGTACTTACTTACTTACTTACTTTCTTACTTACTTTCTTACTCTCTTACTTTCTTACTTACTTACTTTTTACTTACTTTTTTTTTTTTTACGTACTTACGTACTTTCTTACTTACTTACTTTTTTACTTACTTACTTACTTTTTTTTTTACTTACTTACTTACTTACTTATTTACTTATTTACTTTCTTACTTACTTACTTACTTGTGAAACTATCAATATTTTTGGTCATTACCTTCTCACGTATATAACAACTATACTTAATTAATTTTTTTTCTTATCGTCAAACTCCGTGAGAAGAAATTATAATGTACGATAAGCTCAACATAAACTTCAGAAAATCAATGTTTTTGTTAACAAAAAATATAATTAACCAAAGAGGTATTAGTAAGGTATCACTCTGTATTGAATTAATTCTATGAAGAAAAAAATCTCTGTTAGCACTTAATTCAATTACAGCAGTTAATCTGAGACGAGTGAACTTATCACGTACATTTTCACTCTGAACTCTTTTATTGGCGGCCGAGTATCGCACCGATCTCAAATAATATGACAATATACACACACCGTACCCGAATCCTGATTAAAATTGCAGAGCCACGCTTTATGTCGTGTACTAAACTTTGAATGCACTGCACTGAATTGCAGTGAATGAGAAGTCATCGATTGTGTAATCCGATAAACTAATGTGACGAATAATATTCACAGTACAATTTGATGATACCCTTCTAAGTCATTAACTAAAAGCTTTTTTGAATCATCTATCATGACCAAATCGATTTTTATTTATATCTCTATTCCTATATAGATAAGTGGCACAATGCAAGCTTTTTGGGTTTACATACATTTTTCGCTCCGCGAAAGAAAAGTACTTGTGATGGCTTCTCCCTAACACGTTAAGCAAGCTGCGTTTATTCAATTGGTTAAATTCAGAAAAAAATGGCCTCCCAGAAATGTCAAAGGACATTCGGTACATTCTGTTTAAAAAAAAAAAGAGATTGCGTAGAATTTTGAGTTTAGTTGCATGTACAAGAAATAACACCCGAACACATTTATTTTAATTTTCAAACCGCGAAAATTCACGCCCATGAATTCGATACATTTTCGTTGGTTCTTTGTAAGTGAAGACAAAGTGTCCTGAGCAAAGAGATAACAACATTTTTCCTATTATTAATTAAATAATCTCAAATAAAGAAATATCTGGTGTAGCTAATTATATTTATATATCATACATATTATAGATCTTATAATAACCGCTCATTTTCTAGCTTCTTTGAATTTTTAATCGAGTGACAGTCCTAGTTTTGCTTATTCATTAAAGTGGTCAATGTCGGCTTAATAATTAATGCAAAGTACTGAGCCATGTAATTAGTAGCTCAAGATATAATAATACTTTAAGTGCACCAGCAGGCATGTTCACGAAACTTTCCTAAGTTATGACCTAAGTGTGTTCCTAAGATATGACTTAGGGAAAAAATTAGGAACATCTTAAGATCAACTTAGGACACATCGTGAAATGTAGCTCGACGGTAACTTAGGAACATCCTAAGTTAGGATATCTTAACCTACTAAATTCATTCATATTTTTCACTTTTATTCATACAGATAGAATTTCACAGACTTGTACAGGGATAAATCATTAAACATTTCGAAAAGGAAAATTATACATGTACATTAACACGATAGGCGTAAAACCAGCAATTTTAATTTGTATACATTTACAAAAAAATACATTTACTTAGATATATTTTAGTGACCAAAACAATTTAGTTCAACCTCCCCCCCCCCCCCTTCCCCCCTTCCGAAATCCAAATAATCGCTTTTTGTTTAAAGAAAATATGTATCGGGATAGCTTTTGGCTTAAAAGCCAATAATTATTTAAGCAACAAATGTGCATTTTTTAAAGGGAAATTATAATTAACATTAGATACTCTTTTCATTCAAGTAATTCTTAAATTCTACGGAAAACCACGCGCTTTTCCGTAGAATTTAAGAATTTAAGGTACAAAGACTGCAAATTTCCCTTTAATCTCCAATATATAGAATACATGTGAAGGTTTAGTGAGAAATGAATTCTAATCTATCTCGAATATATATATATATATATATATATATATATATATATATATATATATATATATATATATATATATATATATATATATATATATATATATATATATATATATATATATATATATATATAGTTTATTAACATTTCGAATTTTCTTTAGATAATTTTTTCAGAATGAAGTGATAAAAATTAAGAATGATAATGCATGGCTTATACAAACCGATTTACTCGTTAGTCAAGGACATTTGAATAATTTTTGGCCAATGATAAAAGCAATGAATGTAAATTACGTGGTGCAGTTATTAAAAATAAGTAAATACTTTTCATCTATCGCCAAACAGAGATGAGGCAGTATTTGTAAAAAAAAAAAAAAGAAAGAAAGAAAAAAGAAAGAAAGATAAATTCGTCAGCTTCCAGACACGCACGTAGCAATAGAGAAGATAGAGATTTCGGGGTCTCTCTCCATATGTACATGTATGTTAAAATAAACGTACCTGACATTAAAGCTGTAAAGTTGATACTGTAATAGAATAAATAAGTAAACCCCCCCCCCCCCCCCCGGATTATGATTAGGAAATTGATGTTTGTCGGAAATGCTGGAACTGTAGAAAAGCTTGCCTTATTCTACTAGTCCTAAGAAAAAGCATCAAAACAGTCCCAAGATCCCATAAAACGTGAATTTATAACCTAAGGATGATCTTAGGACAAGGTATGTGCTACCCTAAAGTTAGGACAAAGTTATGGATTTTCCTAAATTTAGGAAAGCTTCGAGAAACAGACTTAAGACTAAGACGTATCCTAAGATGTACTTAGGACGCACCATAGTCCTAGGAGGGCTTCGTGAACATGCATGCAGGATTGAAATCGCATTCAATATAGGTATGCTATTTTACTTTGACAGGCATTTTTATCAGTAAGCTTATAGCAAAATAAAAAAGTAGATCAAAATACTTCAGAGTTTGATAACTGACATAAAATGATATCTATAATAATCTTTCTTCCTGTTTCGCTGCTTGAAGTCGAACAAAATGTAGGAAATATCTTCATGCAGTTATTACGTATGAAAACCATCGAGATGAAGATCACGCGGAGAAAAGCGAGTATGAATGAAAGACGAACAAAATCAAGGAAAATACATGGAATGAAATGTGATTTTAATTTTGTACATTTCTTTTCTCCAAATTAAGAAAACATATACACGTCGTGTCTTCGCGTTCTAAAATTAATGCATCGTAAATGAAAGCTAATTAATCAGAATGAATATTGAAAATTATACAATAGATATTTTTTTTATTTTGTCAAATATAGCAACTCATTTGAGAGAGAGAGAGAGAGAGAGAGAGAGAGAGAGAGAGAGAGAGAGAGAGAGAGAGAGAGCGCAAAAATTGTGTAAAACATAAACGTCTATACCAATGTACACCAACAAAAGGAGACAAGACCTCGGTTAGAGGAAATGATACCCCCGCTGGGGTGTTGTTATCTTTTAAATTAATATCATGTTTTGAATGAGGTTTTATTGTGTGAAGATCGATTAAATGATTAAATTCAATAATTTTAAGTTAGGTCACTACACCGTATGATACCAATGTAATAATAACTTGTTTCTGATATGACCCTATTTCTGTGAAACAAAAATCCTTCACCTTGACCTTCAGTACATGACCTTAGTCAGAGAAAATTGCTGATGCGCCTGAGCTCGAGGCTGGTGCTATGTGATACAAGAAAAAGGTTTTTAACAGGATTATGAATGGTCTAATAAAGTTTTAAAGTAATGATCACTTATTAAAATAAAATAAAATATCTGATTTTGACTTTTTAGGATTGGAATCGGAAACACTGTTGTCCTCAACTTTTTTGGTTTAATAGTTTTGGTTTAATAGAAGCAAGATTATAAAAACCAATTGGAAATAATTTGTAGTCTAAAACTGGATTTTAAAGAGATCTGCTCTGACCTTCACATTTTACCTTGAAACTTGGTTTAAAGTCGCCACACATCTTTTACCCAAAAAAATCTGTTTATGTGAGGTATGAGCTAAGATATGGCTAAGGGGAGAGTAAATATGCACAGATATTTTTTTTTGCGAGTTCTGATATTACCTATGGCCCTTAGAAACTTTATTCAAAGCCAATGCACACCCATTTACCAACAACACTCTATGGGTGAAGTACAGTGACAGTATATGACCCGGTCAAGGATTTTTCAGATTCCGCTATGACCCTAGACCTGGAAACTTCGTCAAAGGTCACTGCACACCTTAACCCAAAGGCACTTTGTAGGTGAATTATGAGCCAAATTGTGCTAAGGAGAGAGCAGATATCACCCCGACAAGTGATCTCGGACAGACGGACGGACGGGCAGACGGACTGATCATTGTAGGGCGCCGACAAAGCGAGGGCCTAATTAATTTTGAGAATTATTCTAAACTACAGAACAGTGTTCGATTTGCATAAATTTTAACTTGAGATGAACAGATTTTGGTCCAGATGTTATGAAGTATGAGATTATGTGATTTTGTTTTACTATATGTCTAAAAATTTGTGAGCACGTAAACCTAAAAACATTGTTTTAAAAAAAACACTATTGTGTGCTTAAAAGTTAGCTTGTGAGTTCTTTTTGTGTGTGGAAAAGTTGACTCTATCGTAAAATTTTCAAAGAAAGACAACTTCATTCATGGAACTCTCTTTCACCATTTGGCATCAAATGAACATTACGCCATAAGACTAAATGTGGTAACTCTGGAATATATATTTTTATACATTTTATTTCTGAAAAGAAACAGAATTTAAAAAAAAACCCATCTTATCTGATCTTGCAGAAAATAGTCAAAAGCTTATAAATATCAAACTGCCCAGCACCCGACTCTAAATCTACAACACAATAAAAGTCAAAGCGATGCTTGAAGATCTTAAGAGTTTCCATTGTACATAACTGATCAATATAGTAAATATGTCCTAGGCAACATGCTCAGATACGGTTAAAATAAAAACCACGACCGCTGCAGATGGCGGATTTCACAGCGTTGATTAATGACCATATATGGATGGGTTGTTGACGTCAGACGCACCATTCTTTTACATGAATTAATGTTTCGTTAAAATTAATTCCCAGTGAGTTTTTATTTCAGGATATGAATAGTTACTATCATTTACAGTACAGAATAGGCATACAATCAAACGCTCTCTCTCTCTCTCTCTCTCTCTCTCTCTCTCTCTCTCTCTCTCTCTCTCTCTCTCTCTCTCTCTTTATAAATCTTCACAGCACAAATAAGACTCTTCTTCTCTGTTTTTCTCATTCTTTCTTTCAATTAATTTCTCTAGTACTTTAGATTCCTTCGAAACCAATGTGAATATTGTCCCAGCATCTCTATGGTTAACCCTTAATCCTCTTCCTGCAATTATGAGAATAGTTTATAATGGGGTCTGCGTGTTAAATCTGATTTTGTTTTCTTGAAATCCAAATTTACAATTCAATGGCTTTATAAAATCAATTTCACATAATTTTCAGTATACGCAACCCAAAAAATTAAAAAAAGGAAAAAAAACAACAACGAGGTCTTCGTAGTAAATTGAGTTGATGTGTCATAGAGATTTAATAATATTGATTATGAAATAAAAGACCCCATTTCATTTTTATTTCTGGTTATTAACTCCACACAATCACACAAGCGCAATGAAGATAAGAATCACAGTCTTAAAAGCACCTATAACAGGAGCTTAAAATCGTATACACCTATATTGGTCTATGGGACCCGCTTCCTGGCGCTTTGTAGCGCAGTAATTGTTCCGAATTAACCGAGTGACGCAGGACCCCTGAGTTTCTTCTGATGAAGGCGCGTGTGTAGATATTAACCGTTTATATTGGAAAATTATTTACTTAAGCGGAAGGTAAACTCTTGGCTTTTGTATGCGGTTCGACTTGGCTTCGCGTATCTTACTTTGCGCAGATAGCATCAATTTCGTTCCTGGATTGGTATTGACAATTTGGGAAATGTTGAAATCTTAGCGTTTAAACGCGATAGGTGTGACGCCTTGGCTATCGAATTTTCTGTCAAAAGAGCCGTATTGTCATTAACCGTATATGTGATTGAAAGGATAGATGTCGCAATGAAACTCGCTATTGCATATATTACCATAGCGATAAGGAAAGAAAATGCACTCTTAAAAAGACGAGGGCTTCGAGAGTGTGTTGCCATAGCACCCGAGCTTGAGTAGGAACAGAGCACAAGGAATTGTAATTTCCTGTCTAGAAAAGTTTTCTTGTTTACTGATTACATAGTTTACTACTTCAAAAAGATCTATAGACACCGTCGTTTTTTAAGTGAAAAAGAACCATGAACGGTGACAGTTTAATGCAGATGTTAATGATCTATTTATTTCAAAATGTCTTTGTTTACAACAGACGCCAAAAGTTATTTAAAAATTATTTGTCTGACTATAGAAAAGATACACTTACTTGTATATGTATACCAACAAACCGCCCACACCCAATGGAAATTAATAACCATGAACGGTGACAATTTAATGCAGATGTAAATGATCTATTTATTTCAAAATGTCTTTGTCTACAATAGACGACAAAAATTATTTAAAAATGTAATTGTTTGACTATAGAAATGATACACTTACTTATGTATGTATATCAACAAACCACCCACACCCAATGACAATTAACAATCATTCAGCAAAACAGTACAATGGTTAGAAGTATTTCTGTTGCATATTTCTGATGCATTCAAAAGATAACCTGCTGTCCCTCTATAGATAAAAGGAGACCACCACGCCGATTGTGCCTTATCTTTCAGATACAACGAAACTCTATCCGAACACTCTTTTGTTGGGGGTAGTTTCTTAAACAAACCAATTCATATACATGCACACCTTCTTATTTCCGATCCCCGCTACAATGCAGGCGTTTTCCCTTATTTTTGTGTTAGAATATCCTCCATAGATTTTCATCTATACACAAATGTAGACACTAAGTCTCCCGTGTGACAGGTGTGTAAAAATACTAGTATATACGCCAGAAATAGTATACACGTACCTGTACGTGAATCCCACCCAAGTAATAAAGAAAAAAAAGAGAGCCCAGTTCTTGTTTACAAATTAACCGCAAGAACAGAAGAAACAATACTTAACCCTATCATTTGAAACGTTTTTGATGAACTTAGAATGGGCACCTTTGTCATGGATCGGAATAACCTTGTCTTTAAACACAATCTGGAAATAGTTTTTGTCCCATATATGACATGTATGAAACTTTTCATGGAAATTGATAATTTTTAGAAAATTGGTGGAAGTGACATTTCTAATTCACAATTCCTGTTGATCTAAATTTTGAAGATTTTTTTTTTGGTAACATCACAAATTGTATCAGAGTACAGTTATTCACACAGTATGTCGGTATGAACGATGACTTGTTGTTTTCTGTTATGACGGATAGTTTAATCATGACGTCAAGGGTTATAACGCAAATGCCACAGCAGTCCCTGAACATCAGACCGGAGGTTGTTGGTTCGATTCTTGGTGGCTGCAAAATCAGCAAGGGAGTACAAAAAGTAAAAGAAAAACGACCACAGTGTATGATTACTTTCCCTGTCGGTGGTCGATTACTATAGCAAACATACAATATAAATGACAATTTCTTTTTATAAAGCTACATTATCACCTTTATTGAACAATCATGACATTTAATCATTTGCAACCATTCACTTAAACATCCGGTTTTGAGATCCTCATAAATTAGTTACGTAATGTGTGTCCTCGACGAACAATATGCATGTAGTGCAATAGGTCTGAGCACTACTGCACGGCCTCTTCGTCCATATTAAAGAAAGGAGCGACAACCAAAAATAACTATGTTGCGAAAATAAATCCTTCGTTTATATGGACTCCAATACAACTCGTCTTGGGATTGAATTCATTGTTTGTAAAGCGAAAATGCACTCATGGCAGATATTTTTGGCATATAGTCTCTGAAAGTAATTTCATGTCATCATTTTGAAAGAAAGCCTTTACAATGTACCAACGCGTTATGGGGATCTGGTGCTAAGGATCGAAGGGCTCTTTCAGTAATTCAAATTTCGTATACCCATTCTAGTTGATTCTCTGTCGAGAAAATTATAAAAATGTGTAAATAAAAGCAAAACATCAACTGTTTTTACATTGTTTTACAAAATTTTTCTCAAGCTTTGAACTTTTAAAAACTTTGATACAATTTGTCCTTCTAAACTAATGTTATACTTTGCAGCATTTCGTATGATATAATTGTAAGGAAATAAGTCGTGCGCTTTGTGATGTAATCACGTCTAAGTAAATTGCAGTTCTTATCAAGTATAGCGTAGGAAATTGACCATAAACGGTATACGGGTAATAAAATATTGTACACATTATTTGGTTAACCTCTGAAAATAGGTGAGGATTTAAACTTGGAGCACAGTGCGACATATGGGTGTGTTTGTTTGAGAATTCATATGTTTGACACAATTTTTGAAAAATCTGTGGCTTGATATGGGGTTTGTTCTCTAATGCTAGTGGAATATACCGTATCATTTAATTCAAGAACTTGACAAAACGGCATTAATAAAACCACAATATTTTTAAACAAGATGCCCATGGGTCACATCGCTCACCTGAGGAACAATAGGTATGATAAAATCAGCTTAATGGAGTCATAATACAAACTATCAGGACAATGTACAATAATACATGTAGATCCTGTTTAAATAAAATCCATTTCCCCCGGGATATTCTTATGATTATAATCATTAGTCCCTTTTCTAATAGGATGATTTTGAAGTTATATCACATGTTGAGTATTGCAGTTCTCAAAAAGACCCTTAACAATTGTTTATATATATATATGATATAAACATACATCAAACTCTGAACCTTCTTGTGAGGCCGAAGAATTGTCCTGGGGCCAAAGTCTTAACAATTATAAAGAATCATCTGGCTGATTAGTTTCTGAGAAGAAGTTTTTACAAGATTTACTCTACATATTCCTATGTAAAACTTTGACCCCCCCCCCTATCCATTGTGGCCCCACCCTACTCCCGGGGTGTCATTATTTTCACAACTTTGAATCTATACTACCTGAGGATGCTTCCACACAAGTTTCAGCTTTCCTGGCTGATTAGTTTCTGAGAAGAAGATTTTTAAAAATTTACTATATATATTCCTTCGTTAAACTTCGACCCCCTCCCCATTGTGGCCCCATCCTACCCCTGGGGATCATGATTTTCACAACTTTGAATCTATACTACCTGAGGATGCTTCCACACAAGTTTCAGCTTTCCTGGCTGATTAGTTTCTGAGAATAAGATTTTTAAAGATTTACACGATATATTCCTATGTTAAACTTTGACCCCCCATTGTGGCCCCATCCTACCCCTGGGGATCATGATTTTCACAACTTTGAATCTACACTACCTGAGAATACTTTCACACAAGTTTCAGCTTACCTGGCTGATTAGTTTCTGAGAAGAAGATTTTCAAAGATTTACTCTATATATTCCTTTGTTAAACTTTGACCCCCTCCCCATTGTGGCCCCACCCTACCCCCGGGGATCATGATTTTCACAACTTTGAATCTACACTACCTGAGGATGCTTCCATACAAGTATAAGCTTTCCTGGTCTTATGGTTCGTGAGAAGATTTTTCATGAAAATTTCTCGAAAATTTTCATAAATTCCTGTTTATCTCCCTTTTCAAAAAGGTGTTGTCCTTAATTTTCACAACTTTGAATCCCCTTAGGCTAAGGATGCTTTGTGCCAAGTTTGGTTGAAATTGGCCCAGTGGTTCTTGAGAAGATGTTGAAAATGTGAAAATTTAACAGACAGACAGACGGACAGACAGACGGACGACAGACAAAATGTAATCAGAATAGCTCACTTGAGCTTTCAGCTCAGCTGGGCTAAAAATTAAAAAAAAGAACTACATGTACATTGTTTAAAACGTCAGATATACAAAATAGCTCTACCAATATAGGATTTTCTGTTCAGTAAGTGTCTCTAATAATTTGATTAATTATGGAACGAGAATTTCAACAAGATATAATACAGCATAGTATACAATTATTATGAAGAAGTTGGCATGATACAATTATTCTTAATTTTTAACAAATAATTTACAAATAAAAAATCTGAAGGTTCCATTTAATCATCTGTAAGGCTGTGCTACCGGTAGTACTATATAAATAGTGCCTGTTTGGGAGGGTAACAGTTGAAATTGACATCCCGAGGAAACCATTGTCAACCGACGCGAAGCGGAGGTGACAATGGTTTTTGAGGGGTGTCAATTTCAACTGTTATCCTCCCAAACAGGCACTAATTATTTTATTATACTGAATGTCTTAATTTTAGAGATTTTGTTACTGCTTTTATATAGAAATGACATGAATTCCACGGCGAACCGTACGCGCATAATTTACGCGCATGTAACAATTCGTTATGTTACCCGTTGCTAAGTGTGTTGCTAACGCTGAGGGTAATAGAACGGATTATCAACTGCATCTAAACCAATCAGACTTCAGTATTTAACATGAAAGTATAATAAATGTATATATAACATGTTTGTTCTATAAACGAGATACTTAGAAGATAAGCTCTTCTTTTTTTTCAACAAGACATGAACCTCGTTTACAGATATTCATTACAAGTATATTTATGTATATCTATAAAGACCTCAAAATAGCAAGGAGTTGTCATGGAAACAGTAAATAAGACCCGCATGTTGGCGATTGCTTGTAAGTGAGTTAAACATAAAATCAAGACATCCCAACCAAGTTTTAGAAAAAGATGAATATTGACAATATTGCCTTATGGTAGTTTTGTAAGAAATGACAAATTTTGTATTACGTCCCATGAAGTACATGTAATTCTGGAACCTTAAATATACATGTATATATTTTCAAAAGACGAATGGATGCCTGTTTAAAATAATAGAAGCTAGAGTGACAAAATGATTTTTATTTTCATTTATATTCTTCTTCAGTCCTTTAGTCCTGGGGATATCAGATGAAAGTGAAAATTCTGAAACCAATTTGAATTTTAATGAATGAAAACATACCTCGTGTTTCCACATTATTTAAATGCATGACAGTTCAAATACAATAAATAGACAGAGAGGCATAACTCCCAAACAATTCATCATATCAAAACTTCCTGCAGATATTCACATTTATCAAAAACTTCCTGCAGCTATCGTTTATTCTGCATATCTATACGTTGTCTTTATTTATCCCCTTTTAAGTTTCCAAACATTCTATTTAGTTGCTAAAACTCGTTGCGGGGGTGTTTAGATATTTGTAATTAAAACCCCCCAATCACATTACTACATACATTATGTCAACTTGCTTTCACTTTGAAGATGTTGGTTTGTGTATCTACAGTCAAACTTTATTACCTCGACTCGGTTTGGCAGAGAGAAAAAAATGTCAAGAGTTAGTATCCAAAGATTCTTATAAATAAAAAACCCACGTCCAACTCACTTTGAGATATGGTACAAGAGATATTGATGTTCAAGATACATGTATGTGGATAAAACTATTTACCCCAAGCTTTAACATTACAGAGGCTGGGTGGTCGACAAATTAGCCGTCAGATTTAACTCAAACTCTTAGATGTCACGCTTTAAGCTATAAAAAGTTATTCAGTAGAAATTTTTTTATAAAGTATTCTACATGCAGCTCTAAAATTTAAATATTTTTGTACATCTTTGTACAGAGCTCTTCTTCCAAAGAAGATAAATATAATCTAAAAATAGCCACGACCATCGAGCCTTCTTAATTTGTTGGTTTGTTATCGTTCTTTTTTCTTCTTCTTCAAATGGCAGTGTCAAATGCTTTGACTGCTAATGCAAATGCCCAATAAGGACAGATGGACCACACAGTCCATTCTATGAACTGTTCCTCCGACGTCACATACTTGAATCGTAGATTCTTCAGGCATTCATGATTGACTATCCGACGCCAAAGCTAACAAGAAAATATTCACGTGGACAGTGATATTGATCAAACATATTGTTTTCGGTTCAGGTAAACTAAACACTAAAGTGCATTTGCACTTTACCTGGTAGATATTTTCAGAATAAAATTCTAGGTATAGAATAAAATTGATCAGCTGCACATCACGGCATTATCACAAGAAAAACGTCTAATGTATAGAAAAATGTCTACCTACTTTAATGAAGATTTCTTTCTTAAATTTTCAATTCTTTATTGTCCATGAATTATACAACTGACTGGAATTATTTTTTTAAAACCTAAATAATCTGGTTATCTTGTATAATGAATTCATCATCCTCATGCACATGATGTCATCAAATCCTTAAACAATAATTAAGTCAGTCAAGATATTTGGATTTATGTACTTGAAGACTTTGATGTTTAATCTTCAGCATTTTGTGTTGTTGTTTTTGCATATTATTAACGCATTTATACAGCAATCAATACTCCAAATTAACCAAGCCATCATTTCCCATTGACCCAAGATAAGGAAAATTGCACTTACAAACCAAATTATAACTAACAAAATCTGTGATAACACAATTTATCTACCACAAACGAAGTCATAGTTTTTATGAACTTCAGACATATTACAGTTAAATATTCAAAATAGATGTATTACAATACAAAAGGTTTGTATAGAAAAATAATTTTGAACACAATTTTGCATGCCTTGTATAACATATATATACCTGGTATAACACATACAGAATAGTCTAAAAATCAATAAATGTAGACTCATATACCGGTATGTACTTTTATGTACCTTTATATCCACAAATTTGAACATGAAAAAGAAAATCAAACATTCAATTCAACATTGATGATAAAAAAATCCCTATCCCTGCACAAACCTGTATTTTAATCTGGATCTTAAAATTATTTATGACAATTTTTGAGTAGTCTGTGGCAATTCAATGAGTTAATAAAGATTTATAACACTTCTTTCAACATCCTTGCATAAGATTACGATTACAAATTTTGTAATCATGTACTCTTTCAAGTACCAAAATGTCACAAAAAAGTTTGCAAATCAAAGTTCACAAAACAGCATAAAACATTAAATCAGCACCAACCCTTTTTCAATGCACACCCCCCCCCCCCCCCCCCCAAAAAAAAATCATCACTTGAGCAAATTGTAGACTTTAAAATTATTTAAAGTCAATGCATGCTTACAAAAGAATCATATCGGAAACAATACTGAGAGTCTCATCAGTTATATGAAGTACAAATGTATCGGGAACATTAACTACATGTACAGATATCACTCAATTCATAGTCAAGTGTGATACAAGTAGCGTGGATACTGTAAAACAACTTTTATTCGCGACAACCTTTTTGGCAATTAACCTGAGATGAACTGGCTCACTTATTTTTGCAACAAGGCTTTATCCATGCACAGCTGTTTTGTTATTCTGTAACTATTACGGCAAAGACTGTTTTGTGGCAAGAAAATTAATATTTGCGACAATGAGACTCTCTTGAATCTTGCAAAAATATCTTGCACACAAATAAAATTTTGGTTTACAGTAATATAGGGGCATTACTGCCATGTTCATATCAGCACTACATGTTCTAGCATTACAAAGTGGATAAACCTTAAGCGCAGCAAGTATATAGCCTTTGGTTATTAAACCACAGGGTTTTGAGTTCAAGCTTAACTGTGGTCAATGTAATTACCAAAAAAAATGGCCATAGATCCAGACCCCCCCCCCCCCCCCAAAAAAAAGAAGAAAATAATCCTTTGGACTTCCCACGAAATAAAATCTAGAACTGTGCCTGGAGTTTAAGCCATTGTCATTTCCCAAATCATTTTTTAAAATTTTATATTAATCTGGTAATATAGATTGTATTTAGTCACACACTTACTACACTAAAAAAAATAAGCATTACTTTTTAAAGAACAGCAAAATAAGTAGTGTTTTTTTCAAAATATTATACATGTAATTGATATGCATTCAACATATTTGTAAACCTGCTATGCATCCAAAAATACCTCCATCTGTGCAAAACTTTTGTAAAAGCTGAATACTAATAAAAATTAATCAGAATATTTGATTGTTCATTTGAACTTTAAAAATAAATAACAAACATATAACCGAAAATAATCAATAAGTTGAACTTAAAAAATGTTTCTGCATCTAGTTCACCAATCCTTTTTTTACGCAAAAAAAGCTGAGTGGCAGACACATGCATACATTTAATGTTCATACATTCACATGAACAAATGAGTAATTAAAAGGGTGCTACCATTAAGATTCTTAAAGTGAGACATTTAATGTTTGTAAAATAAAGTTTGAAACAGTGTATTAACAGTACACCATAAAATCATTTCAAATTGAAATATCAGCTTATTCAAAACTTCCATAATTCACAAAATATAATTCTGCATATAAAATGTACCAGTATACCTAAATAGTAATATAAATAACTTTTATTCTTAAATCTTGCCCAGAAGTCTTAGACTATATAGCTAGCAAAATTTCATGTACAACTACTGAAAAAAGGGTATATCAATGAAACTCTACCACTTGAACACAAGTACATGTCTAAAAACATTTTTATTTTTTTTTGAAATAGGAATATGTTCTTAAGGAAATCATGTGGTATCCTGATTCTTTACTCAAAAAATATTTAATATCAAATTTCAGCATTAAAATTTTCCTAAGTGTAATTTCAAAGTGAAATTAAGTTCAAATATAATGTTACCAAAAATTACTAAATCAAGTAAAAGAAAATCATTGAATAGTTTATTACTTTTCATAGTTATATATAAATAAAAATACATAAAAGGAATGCCCTTTATATTCATGTATACTATGGGTGGTTTCATCAACATTTGTTGAACATCAATTCTCAGTCATGGATTTTGTTAATGAGTAGTTCGATAGACAAAATGAAATATTAATCACAGTGCAATTATGAATTAATAATGCATTGCATTAATGGATTATTGTTTACAAAAAATCATATTATATATTGTGCTTTTCATTAAATCCAAAAAAATAGATCCCCACCAACATTGATGAAACCGCAGATCACTTCATTTTAACATTCTTGCACAAGACTTCCAAAACAGAATATTAAACATTGGTTATACTGTCAATGGAATACAACTGTAAAAACATTGCACCTTTTCCCTGAGGCCGACTTAAAGGAAGACAACTCTGCCTTGAGTTTCAGCAGAAGGTACGAGACAATGATGATGACTAGGGTGACCAGGAGAAGAAATGACGTCTGCCAGTCCAGGAGACTAGAAACATAGCTGAGAGGGAAGCCTGCTAACAACAGACCAACTGGAAAATACAGACAAAGGCGTTCAACACAAAGTTCTGTAGATTGGTCACATTTGTGATGAAATTCATTAAAGCAGACTTTGACAACCAAAAAATATTTTACATCTCTAAATTTGAAAAAGAATATGAATTTTATCTTTTTACAGATACATATCATTTTTAATGCCTTGAAATTAAAATTCAATTGAAGGCCATTTTATTTGATAATGAGCCAAGTTTTGAAAAAAAAAACCAACCCAACAGTAGATGTGTACAATTGAATTGAACAGCTAGAAAGAACTTACAATTAGAAAACATGCTTGATATTGCATGGGCAGTGCCAGCAATTTTGTCTGGAGCTGATTCCATGGCCATGACTCCAAACATAGCGATGGGTCCGTAAGTACCTACTCCTATTAGGAAACCTACCACTGTCATAGTGGCCTACAAAATGTGAAGAGACACATGATTGATACACTGTAAGTATATTCTTAATTCATGTCTTACAAAATTTTCCAATGCTCTCAAGAACTTAGTTTTTGTAAAATATTTCTTGCAATGAATCAATCCTTTTATCTCATATTTCTTCCATATGTTTAAACTTATGAACATTAACTCCTTCAAGTTAATTTTGGTACTGCTCTTTGGAAGGGCAAAATGACACAGTTTTGGTGAAATGATTTATCAATATTTCACCAATAGACTATGATATTTCACCCGGCCTGCAAAAAAGATGTTCTGCAATTATCATGAAATGGTTGAAAATAGGCTCGTTTTAGATTGTTCTCTTAAAAAATCAAGCGAATTGCAAACAAAATATGATGGCTACATGTTGACACATGCAGCGATTACTGTATGACAAATTACTTTATCATTATATATCCATGAATTTTCCATTCTTGATACCGTCAATTTTACAGAGTGTGGTCTGATTTTCCAGATCACCACTTTGTCGGTTTCCAATTCTGTATCACCACTCTCTAAAACTGATGACGTAGTGCGCATTACATAACGTCTCTAATTTAGCGCATTTTAAAAGCTATTTCAAAATAACTTTGCTATATAAGTAAATATTTACTTTCCACATATAATTTTTCTTGTAAAGTGTGTTGAAAGCTACGGCAGTTATAACACTGTAATACACACAGGGTACTCAAAGGTTAAAATGACGAGTTTTATTATGACGTCACAAACGTTGAACGCTCTAAACTGCAATGTACATCACAAGCGAAAATCAAAGTTCAGGCTTGTGGCTGTTACTGTGGCTCTTCCATAAATATGAACTTACCCTTAGGATAAGATAGGAGTTTTAAGGTATAAATCACATTTGCAGACAAGGCAAAAGGTTAAATAAATGTAAAAATAAGCATTAATCATGATTTTTTTTAAGTATACAGTCTCATAACTGCAGCGATGTGTGCATACAAATTTTCTTAATGCACTAACGTGCGTTACTCAGTTTGTATAAACACACCATTGCAGTTATGAGATTTATATATCTTTCAAAAAATATGGATTCAATGCTTTAACGTCATACAGTTAATTTTAAAAAGATAGTTTTGTAATTAAACCTTTCAAATAGCTAGACAAGGGTATATAACAAATTTATCAGTATAACAGTAACTTGATCCACAGAGCCTGTTCACGTCTTGTTGGCAGGCGCAGATCATCAGATCAAACTCGACCCTTCGCGTTGCCAGGCGCAGATCATCAGATCAAACTCGACCCTTCGCGTTGCCAGGCGCAGATCATCAGATCAAACTCGACGCTTTGCGTCTCGTTTGATCTGATGATCCGTGACCTGCAACTCGACAAGATCCGACCCATCTGATCAAGTTACTGTTATAAAACTATATATTATATGTACCAATCCACTCACACTGGATGAGGCCTCTGATATATGAACAGTGAAAAGGTACAGCACACAACCAAGGAGAATCTCAAAATACAGCACCAAAGTCTTCCTAATGACAGGCCTAGGTATACTGGGATTCTATATGGCAAACAAAATGAGATAACATTCATTTGTATGAAGCTGATGTCTACATTTTTTTCCTTCCATATATTTAATATATTTATACAAAAGGAAATAATATTGTATGCTACTAGAAAATTTAACCCTTATATTTAAGCAGGTACTTTAACACAATTATAACTCATATCCATGCATATTTCAAATATCATTCCTAAATCAAACAAAAGAAGAAGTAATAATAACATTGTATTGAACTGCAAAATGAACCCTTTGCTTTCTGGTAAAATATTGATTTTTACCACTAATCTCTATAAATATTTTAACAATAAAATATATACCAGTTTTTAAATCACTTACCTAAAATATTTGTGCATGAATCAACATATCACAGTGAACCTATATGTTTTTCAACTTTTCAAAACTTATAATTATAACATTTACATTCCTTTTTTATCAATTTATCATTTTTCATGACTTTTAAAGAGGCCGAGTTCTAGGAAAAATAAATTATTTTTGTGTTTAGAGTTACCTTGGAAACCATGTAATCAGATAGGTAGCCTGCCAGAAATGATCCCACAAAGCCACCAATGTCAACACTGCTCAGAAATCCACTTCCTGGCAACCAAAGAGGAAAAGTTACTGTGATTCGTTTGACCCTAATTGATCCCTTAATTCTACACATGTTCATATTCATGTATAGCCACTGACAAAACATATTACAATGAACAATAATTGCATATGTTTATGTGATTCCTATCTGAATTTATAATGCATGACAAGATTATCTAGTATGTCAAAAATTTAATTTACTGGTATTCAGGAAGAGTCTGCATGTAAGCATTTTAATTTCTTAAATATAAACATGTTAAAATGACAATGATTACCAAGGTTTCAGAGAATCACTCAAAATACAGTTTTAACTACTCTTGTCCAACAGTAGCTGTAGTAAACTTTCAATCTATTTCCAGACCATTACGGTATATATGGTAACAATTTTATTTGATCATTCAAAAGTTCCCAAAAAGAGATTATTAATAAAATCTCTTAAAGTTTGCATGAAAAAATGACAATAACAAACCGTGAATGATTTATATATGATTTGATATGATATAATGATATATGATATGATATGATATGACAAAATATGATTTATATTATCAATGGAGGACAACAACAGATATGGAAAGTTCACATTCAGCATAAATATTAATCAATATGATCAAATGATAATGCACACTTTAAATGAAACACATATCATACAGTTGTTTTTGTTAAGTTGTTTTTTAAACAATAAATGTCTTTGGTGGTATATGTGCATGGGCATGAAAGTAGCAAATACTGTTGAAAAGGTACAGAGCCCATTTCATAGTCAGCAGGTTCAGAAAAAAAAATTCTGCAATGATTGCTAGATTGAAGCTCATAAGAAAACAAATTCTTTCGAAGCACTTATTACATTGTAGTACATATGTACCTGTGAGCACAGATTGGTGCTTCTCCTGCACAATGAAGAGCTGGGACCACTGTAGCACACCGTGCTGGACTAGAGCTGTTCCCAAGTAACAGCAACAGTTACCAAGGAAACCAGGCAAGAACAACAACTCCTTACGTGATATATTTGTTTCAGGTTCCTTTTCATCTGAACAAAAAGAAGAAAGAAATAGTTGGCTTAATTATTCGAAAGTTCCGAAATCATTGATATTAAAGGAGATAAAAAGATGAACAGATAAGCCACTACATGTTTGTGCTATTCAATTAAATTTTGTGGAATCATGTTATTTTGGGGGGATTTTTCAATGAACCTGAGGCGTGTTCAACAGAGCAGGTGCTGGCCTAAATTCCCTATATCTGCAACACAAGTTTGGCAAGTGCTTGTGAACACTTGCTCTGCTGAACACACCTCAGTATTTGTATGGAACTGTACTATACATAAAAATAACTCTTGGTTATACAAATGGGGACATAAACTCAAAGGTAATGGGTAAGTGGCATCTATCATATTAAAGAACATTAAGTCAAAATATCAATATTAGTGATTAGCTCTAATAGTTTTCAGAGCACAATGTAGGTGAATAAAATTTCAAATACCACTCTCAAAAGGGATATATACCGGTACAAACATTCTGTTGAAAAAAATTTCACATGTACCTTTCTTTTTATCATTTTTTCTTTGGTTGACTGTTTCAGAGCCAGGTCTGTCTTTCACAACAGCAAAACAAAATAGTGCCACCACAACAGCAGCTGACCCTAAATGAAAACAACACTTATACTTGTAAACCTTGTAACACAAATATTTAACAAAAAATCAGATTAAATATTTACAAAAGAAAACAAAATTAATACTTATAAAAATGAAAAAATATGCATAATTATGTAAAATAATAATGAAATGATGACCAGTTGCTTAATTTCGGTAATATTATGACGAGCAAAGCACCTGTGAAGCACATGCAATAATGCAATACATGTAATAAGCTTTCATTGTTCAGTTAGCCAGGCAAAAATGAAATGATTGAGATGTTTATATATTACAAACATTTCATGCAAATTAAGCCTTCGTACACTGCATGTACACATTTTATGCACCAATAAAATTCTTTCAATCTGTCATACACAAAATTACTACATGTACTACATCCAAAAAATGTATCAATGAACTCTAGCCTTTGCTTAACATTCCATGTTGATTGAAACTGGGATTTTAGCCTTTCATTTCTAATGGGGTGAAAAATGTGAATAGAAAACATTTTTTTCTGACTGAGATGACTATGCATAGAACTTTCAAGTGAGTATATGTGTCTCCATGCAATACCTTTTTAAAATGGTTCATGCATGCAATTCCCAAACCTAAGGAAATTATCATAGCTGTAAAAATTAATTAAAATGCCTATAATAGTCATGCAATACCTGCGATTTGGATGCAGTACCTCCAGCCCAGCTTTGTAACTAGCAGGGTGGTGACGATAGGCCCAACTGTTCCTGCCAGGTTCATTGATGTAGACACAACACTCCATACAGTCCCAAACTGCTCTGGGGAGCACCACTAAAGCATAAAATAAAGCATCAATCAATGCAAAAATCCATCACAGAAAACCATCAATGAGTAAATGATCTTATTTTTATTAAGTGACATAATTTTAGATTGCTCGAACTCAACAATGTATGATATACATGTATTAAGCTACTTTTTAAAATAGGAAGATTAAGGATTACAACTCCAAGATGCATTTTTCATCCCATTCTCAGAACTTTATTTATCTTGACAGTAACTATATCAACTAAAAAATTTCCATGGGAATTTATGTACAATTTGAATCATAATACATGAAATATCCTACATGTATGTCTTTGATTTTGCCGCAGAGTCTTATTTTCATTTCAAGCAAAGAAAATTCAATCTCAAAATAGTGTCCCATTTTTCTCATTGTCATCAACTGATAATATTGCAAAAATAAAAGTCTTTGGAAATACCAAACACTGCAGTTGCAGAAAAAAAAATCATAAATGCAGTTTTAATACATCATATTATATTTTATTATACTTTCATGTTAAATACATGCTGCAATCTGATTGGTTTATAGACACAGTTTATTAATTACCCTCAGCGCAGGCAATTCACTTGGCAACAGATACATGTAAGACTATATAATGCTATTTTGGTATCTGAATGCAATCATTTAGAGAAAATGAAAAAAAAAAAGGAGATATATTTACTGCTTTTAGGATTCGACCAATGGAGGTCCACCCTGGTCCATTAGCCACGCCATTGAGGAACCACCAAAAACTGAGGTGAAACACTGAGTCAAATCCTGCAGAAAATCAAAAGATTGTTATTAACACACATAAATCTACCAACAACGATTCCAGAATACTAGTATATGGATAAAAAACTGAATAAATTGAGGCCACTATTTTAATTAGTTGTTTTCTAAAACTTGCCGACTAAATCAAATTTAAGAATGTTATAAAAACAAAATTTTGCATATTATAGGGTGAATTTATTTACTTAAACCATCAATTCATGAAAAAAATCTGCATAAATAAGATGATATTTGAACAAGTTTTTAAAAAGAGGATACTTACTATCAAAATGTTTCTAATTTTATTCAATTTTTTTGGGGAGATGGGGGTGGGGTGATAATACTTTTATAAATTTATGTGAAAATGTGCTTTATACATGTAGTTTCTCAACCAATCAACTCTGACGCAATTTTGATTGAAAAAATCTTGAAAATTCAAGCAACAAATAAAAATATATGACCTAAGAAAAAAACCCAAGAGCTGTAAAAGAGGGATTATTATCTGAAATCACACAAAATTTGTTGTACAAAAATCAAGTTTTCTCCCTTACATCAAGTCTGATCTTTTACTAGCTGTTACCAAGGTTACATTCCCTGATGCCAGATATAAAGAATGTCTCATGTTTTGTGATGGCATATGACTTTCATCCACAAAATAAGTTGGAGCCATCACAATCTATGAGAGAATCTTTTTGTCACATGTTTTGATCCCATTTTTATTAGTAACAGTAGGCCCTATATAAATCCCATTTTTATTTCAAATGGCTTTTTGATGCAAAAGTACTTAAAAATCATTTCAATATAGTTATTACTGAAATGTTATATATAACTTTTATTTATACATGGATGATATTTACTACATATTATGGCAGAAGTGATGAAAAAGTATAAACCTGTGAAAATAATGGCGGTCAGTCCAGTACAAGCCAACCCAACACACAGCAGGATACGAGGGCTCACAAAGTCCCCTAGGATACCACAGCCAAACTTACTGAGGGTGTATGCCAGGGACTGACTGCTGATGATGAGCCCTACAACATTCAGATCTCATTGTTTTAATCTTTAAGTACCAGTACTGTAACAAGAAAGGAGGAATGAGCATATAAATACGTGGAAAACTTATTGCTGGACTATATGGGAATCAAACCCAGCTAAGACCCTTGCAACTCTAGTCAGTTCTTCTGCCACTGAGCTACCAAGGTTAATATCCATGGTTCATATATAGTCCCAACTACTTTTACATTCCTTATATTCAATTATTTTCTGCGATGATGTAATTTTCGCTTTTTTCGCTATCATTTTTAAATTGCAAATTATCAAATAGGCAGAAATTATATCTGGTATCACATGTACTTGCTTTACGTAACTTTTCAAATCACAAATCAAAGGCCTGAAGGGCCACAATGGCGTCGAGTTAAAGTTAATTTGAAGAGTAAAAACCTAAATAATTTTTTAAACAAGTGAAAAGCTGTCAATGTGACAGCTACCCGGGTTTTCTTTTTATATGCGAACTGTATCCATAATCCATGTCAACCCATATCCAGTGAAATAAAGTACCCCATATGCAATATTTTGCTAAAAAAAGACTTAGTTCAAAAGCTGGTATTTTTTTCATAAATAATCAGAAATAAAAATCCTAGAAATATGCATACCTCTGATACATGTACAATTAATCTGCAAAAGAACAACTTTTTATCTATAAAACTGTAGGAATAGTTATCCGTATAATGAGGTTACCCTTTATGCAATATTTTGCTAAAAATTGACTAACTTCAAAAGCTGGTATTTTTTTCACAAATTATCAGTAATCAAAATCCTAGCAATATGCACACCTCTGATATATGTATAATTGATCTGCAAAAGAACAACTTCTTATCTTGAAAACTGTAAGAGGAGTTATCCGTACAATGAGGGTACGCTATATGCAATATTTTGCCAAAAAATGATAAATGTAAAAGCTGGTATTTTTTTCATAAATTATCGAAATTAAAAAAAAAAATTAAAAAAAAATACATTAGTCAACTTTAAAAAAAATAGAAAATGTTATTTATCACATAACTAATAAAATTACAATTCATTACATATTTGCTCACTTAATTCTTAAAAAGTTTTGAATTTCAATTGAAAATTTAAGTTTATAGAAATATCTTAGGAGTTAAATTTTTTTTAGATTTTTTTTTCTCTATTTATATGGAAATAAATATTAAAATTATTATTGTGTTTAATTCTATATATTGTATACTGCTGATAACCACTCTGTCTCTAATTATCAATTTCATCTAAAATTCACAAGGGTCCAAATGACACGGGCCGAAAAGATCAGGGGTAAATAAAAGAAAGCACCCATTCACGTTGTTTACAAAGTGAAAGTAGTTCACTAGTTGGTTTAAAATAACTTTTGGTTGTAGATGTACTTATCGCTCGATTATGAAGTTTTGTTTCTACAAGATCAAACATTTGTGCATTGTCAATTTTCGATATGGATATAAAATAATCTATTTTGCAGGCTAGTACATTTCATAACCAAATTGAGTATGTAAGCCCAGCTATCGCATGTGTCTCGGTGCTAGTGTATTCATCCGCTGAAACTGAGACATATTGTTTTCAATAAAATGTGAACATTTTTAAAGACGGCAACCATTTCGAATCTGCAAACTTGTTTTGTTGACGTACAGTTCTGCTCGAAATTGAAGTATGTCATCTATTTTTCTTCAAACACATAAGAAAACTTTGCACTCATTTGAGTTGTTTGGCTCCTAAAAATGTAACTTCCGGACGTACGATCCCTAGATGGCTTTCGAGCTTCGCTCGACGCCATAAAAATGACTAAAGCAAAAAGCGGAAAACATTTTCCTTATTTTCGCAAATTTTGTGGCACATGAAACAAACAGAAATACAAGATTTGGATACATATTTGGTTGACAACATTTAAACAATAAAATGCTTTCTTTTGTGATTCATTCGGGATATGAAGGTAGCAACATAACAGGAAAAATACATCAGCGGGTTATGTAAATTTTTCCTGCGATGATCGCTACCTTTATAACCCGCATGGATCATAAAAGAAAGCATTTTATTGTTTATATTTACACCTTTCTTTAACTAATTAATAAATTGATTATGAAAAGTTAGTAAAATTCACTAAATTACTGTTAATGTACATAAGTGCGTTAGCTAAAAGAAACAGCCCAATTGTCTCCTCTGAGACTTTGAGTCTGGCATCATCAAGATTATTTCGTGCAGTCCGTGATTTTACTTAGGTCATTGTAGCTTCAGACCAATCGATAAACAGGGCGTGTCAATTTCAGTCCTGTCACTTTCAGCCGCTGTAGATTTCGACCAATCGATAAATGGGGCGTGTAGATTTCAGTCTGGCTGTTTCTATACAGCTATGAATTAACTATAACTTTCCGTAAGAAATAGAGAAAATTATACTTGGTAGATGTTAATATATACATGTACAAACACCCATCTCATTACATCTCAATATCACATAATATAATACTACCACAGGCACTTAATTACTAGACTAAATTATTTCCTTTTTGTAAGCATGGTATTGTATTCCAAAGATATTACCGGTAAACATATCAGTATACACATTCAGGGTGCAACTCCCTTTAGTGAAAAATACAATAATACAATCTCAGTACATTATTATTCTGTCATTATATAAAACCGATTTTCAATAATGGAATATATATTGAAATGCTCATCAAAAGAAAACATTTTGTTTGCTGGTCAAGTGCTAATAACAAGCTTTTGTTCATCATAATAAAGGTTTGGTTTAGGTTTCAGAAAAGACATGAACTGACCATCAACCCTGGTAATGAATGTTTTGCTATATGACTGCTATACTTAATTATAAAAATATCATAAAATTCTAATATACTGACATTTCATTATCGGCATACCCACAATTTCCAACAATTTTCCAATTTACAATATGTAAAGCTTAACAATTATTGTGATAATGAAACCCTCAGCATTAATATCCAGATAATGAAACATCAAACTGTTACCTTCCAGTAATTGAAGTCGTATTATTACCATTGACAAATACAAAAGAGAATACCGCTGCATTATAGATCAAGTATTGAATTGTTGGAATGAATAGTCATGTTTTTTAGTCATCTTTTTGTGTGTGTAGATTAATTAAAGGAATATCAATAATCTTTGCCGATTGATCAAACTATATGCAGACTGCATGTATTATATACAGTACCTAGTTGTTTCTTATCTAGTCTCCCTTCGGTGACCAGTATTGGAATAGTGTAGGAAAAAGACCGCCGGACATATACATACAGTGTATATGCAACATAAACACTGCTGAATATCATCAACTGCTGACGACTTAACTTTCCCATTGTAAAGGAGAGCTGAAAGAGAGAGTACTCAGAGTTATATCATCAATCAGTATAGGTTCTGTAGGATAAACTGATAAATAAATAAATTTATTATGTTGATCATCGTCGGAACCAACGGTTTTTCTATCTGTTACACTGCTTTCAACAGTGTAACGGATAGAAAACCCGTGGGTTTCGACGATGTATGTTGATTTGATTTGAACATATTTTATTGTACATAATTATACAACATACATATACAAATGGTTAGGACACAAATTCTGACAACTTAAGAGGTCTTCACTATTAAAATTAAAAAAATTGTTGAAAACTTAATACAAGTGTTATAGCATGATAGGAATTTCTAATTACAAAATAGGAAAATATGTGACTTCTAATGGTAAAAAAAAATGGTAAGTACCTTTGGGTGATCCACACCAACAATTACCGCTTTCTATAATATTTATTTTGTGTAAATCATAATTGAGTATGCAATGGTGTCTTAGCTTGGTATGTATTATGTTTAGCTTGCGCTTACCATGTGTAAAAATTTTTTTTATAGCACTCTGGGATGATGGGCAACCACTGAACCAGAATGATTTACATGTCTTGAGTAGTACATTTATGACTTGATTTACTATAGGCTTAGTGACAGTAGTGAGTACGATGTAGGTATATTTATAAGTACATGTACCTGTTCAAGACTATAAAATGTTAAACTTCTCTGATACTGCATAGTATGCATATATACACTGTCACATATACTGTACATTACCTATTGCCAGCTGTATATTGAAATCTTTATCTGTTAATACCAACAATACTTTACAATTTTTAAATCATTCGGAGCCTGAACTACACATTTACAGGTATACTGGCCTGTCTTACTAACTTTTATGCATGTATGTATGCAAATGCCTCATCAGTTTAACATAGTAACATTTGTAACACAAAATCAACGGAAAATGAAAGTAAACATATTCATTATTATTAAAGATCTCAGCAATTTAAAAAAGATGTTCAAACATTTATTGCATACTTAAACGAAACATTCGTAAATATCATAATGAAAAATATCACTGTGCGCTTACATTTATCAAGCTGTCACGCCATAATCAGCTTCGAGGGGATCATATGTAGTAAAAAACTTCCACACGGCTTGTTACAGCCGAATGGACTTGTTATCCGCTCCACGTTTTGGTCTTCCTCTACGCATGTGTAGACATCATGTTTACGTTTCTTCTTTCTCTTTCACTTTAACCCGACCCCAACACACACACGAAAAATTGTGTTTTAGGGACAACATCATACTTTATGAACAGTATCTTAGGTTTTTGTATTCTTTGACAATGTTTTATTTTTGGCATAATAATCTAAATATACGTATATGTATCACCATGATCACAGGCCTCTGAATTTCTATCAATAAGCCGTTAAATGTAGGGGAAGAGAGATCGAGAGAGAGATATACCCTATCTATATATAAACACACCAGGTGTATTGATATATAGATAGGGTATATACCTCTCTCTTCCCCTACACTTAACGACTTATTGATAGAAATTCAGAGGCCTGTGTATGTATATATACATTAATTATAAAAATTGCATAACAAGTCAAAAACTCCCGGCCGTTTTCACCGGTATCGAATCAAAATGTAAATGTGTTGTATATATCTTTCAATCACTTTAAAAGTTTGTATTTTACATACACATATTTATGAACATTTTGTTGAGCAAAAATGTAAAATCAAATATGACACCCAAAGTTAACCTCTCTCTCTCTCTCTCTCTCTCTGCACATATTGTACAGTGAACCAAAGGGTTAACTTTAGTTGTATTGTTTTCTTTTAAAAAAAGATAAACTTTAAAGGTACATGTATATAGCTTAAGTATTTGCGGTCGTTGCGGAAATTTGTACGCACTGTGAAAAAATTACGCATCTGAATTTTTTTCAAAGTGCGTTAAATTTTGAACAAAATCAACGCACTTTGAAAAAAAAAAATTCAAAGTGCGATAAATTTTGAACAGAATCAACGCACTTTGAATTTCTTTTAAAAGTGCGTTATGACTGAACAGCAACATTTTTTATTTGGAAAAAAATGTATAAATCACAAAATATGGACTGCGTTCTTAAGTGTTTTCGTCAGATTAATTAATTGTTTATATTATATCTATTGTAAACACTTTTTAAAGGGGCATGGTCACGATTTTGGTCAAGTTCTATTTTTATGTTTTTATTATCTACAGTGCTTTTGAAATGCAATTCTAATGATCAAATAAAATTTGAGAGTTATTCGTAGAGTTATAAGCAAGATACAGGCCGGGCTCACAATTCTTTGTCATGTAAACAAGGCTCGTGCCCTGTTTTTGTTTACATAGGTTCAATACACCAGTAAAAAGTCTTTCTCCAGCTTATTTATCTTTTTATTTATTCTAAGCATAGATAAACAGTTCCTAACATTTAACACATTCGTTTCAGGTTTAAAACTGAAATTTTTACTTCAGCGTTCAAAATGTAAAAAAAAGCATAGCGAAGAATTTCAAGCTCTGTAACTCGCTGATAACTCAACAAATAACACTCAAATTTCGGTTTCCTATTAAAAATATATACCTTTCTGAAGCATTGTTAATATTAAAATCGGAAAAATACTTTTTGACCAAAATCATGACCATGTCTAGCATCATCAAGAACGAGGAGTGGACAATCAAGGATACCACTTAATTTTCAAAATATTAATATTTGCATTCAAACTGATTACGTGAAAAATGCACTAGCATCTTTCCATCCCAAATATCATATCATTTCATAAACTTACTAGTATATAAAGTTTAGATATATAAATTGATCATTTTTCCCATCTACTTAAGGATTAAATATTTCATAAATTAAAAAGATTAAAAAAAACCCCCATAAACAGGAAGAACAATTGGTGCAGTTCAAGTGATACCAATTTTTGTTTTACATATAAATCTCAATAAACCCTTGAGATGTTGTTCCTCATGTGTAAATTGTCAAACTAAATGCTTTTATTGAGAAACGTTTTCATTGCAAAGTTGCTATTCAGAATGGCTTAAAATTTCATAGGTTCTCTTGTCAATGTAGCATCGAGCTAAACTAAGTTATAACAATTATATATCATATTTAAGGGTCTTAACAATTTCGACCGGACCCTGCACAAAGTGCACCGACTTGGTCACATATTTAACGCACTTGTGCGCGTTGTAACAAGACGTAAACTGCCATACGCTAGGTTAAGAGGGCCCGATGGTCTTGACCATTTTTAGATTAATTTAATCTTCTAAAGAAGAAGAACTTTGTATAAAATATAGGAAAATGATCAAATTTTAAAGCGAAAATCTTTACTTAGTCTGTCCCAAGTTATTAATGCAGCACATTTGGACGATTTTTAATAAAAATACACATACATGTACCTGTGAAAGAAGTGCAATTGAAATAGTTGAAAGAGATAATTTCCAAGATAATTTCATTGACACATTATCATCTGTCACTCGGAAAAATTCACAGAAAAAAGATTCATTACGGAGATTTATAATGGGGAATGTTTACATCTTCTCTCCATTCGGAATACACTCGGAATACATCGCACATTTTTACAACGTTTTCATCCGGGCTTGCTGTAATACAAAATCCTCGTAGACATTACATTTTTTAGCATTGTATTGAAACCTGATAAGCTAACAGGGGCGTTTCGACTGAGAAATCTTGGAAATTTTTCATACTTTTGAATGAACATCGTTTGAACCCTGAGGTATTTATAAATATCATGCAATTAAGCAAAATGTAAATCCATGATATCTTGGGACAGAGTATAAATGTTATCGCCAAAAATATCATGTTTAAAAGTTGAAGACACTCAGCCTTCTTAGATCATTCATGTATAACATTAAACATAGAAAGAAATTAGATTTATTTCTTAAGAGCATGTCTACGAGAAAACCATGCAAATATGGAAAAAAGCTGCGGCAGCAAGTCTCAAGAATGAACAGAATGTTATCATAGGTTTAAAGGATACCCATCTAGAGTCAGATATATGATGTTTGTTTTTGCACTGGATGTTTCTATTTATAGTAACGGCCAGTATTGCATTCTGGTTAATTATCCTCTAAAATCTAGAAAAGTTAAGAGAAAAATTGTCAAATTCAGTAATTAATTACAAAATGTATAAACAATGTTTGAAAAAAAATAAGACTATATTCTTAAAGAGGAAGTTCAAACCTTTAATCGTTGCATATTTTTTTTCATATATCTATTTACACCATGAAGTCCCAAGGGTGTAAATGTTGGCAGGATGCCAAGAAATGATAATTATACATTTTTGTCAATTTTTCAGAAAGAATTTCTCAGAAAATGGCACATTATTTTTTGAAATTTTGTGTTAATAAGAAACTGTTTGATGTAATGTTACAAATATATAAAATCCATCTTTGGACTCTCAAGGACTAAAAAGTAATAAATTAACAAAAACATACCATTTTCAAATAAAATAAAAAATTTTTGGTTTTTGAAATTTAATGTTACAAGTGATTTTAATCCACTGAAGTCAATATTTGTAATTAAACATGAAAAAAACCCCACCCTATTTTGCTTTTAATTAAAAAAAAAATTAGTGGATATCATTGTTTCTCATAGAATTCTTATTCATTACATTTGCATTTCATTACTACTGTTAGAATTGTCTCCCCTGTTGCGCTCTTCGGTAGAGAAGGTAAACTAGTCAGAATGTTGACAAAGCTATACAAGTTCAAGTTCAGGCTACATGTGTAAGTATTGATAAATGCTGTGAGTGTTGTTAATATATGTTATGATATTGAATGATTTTAATTGCACAAAAATTGCCCCATCTTGTTAGTGTTATTCACTATATCACATACATATTGAAGTTTGATGGAGACTTGTATCTAGTCTATAAACTGCTATTTTCTGTCCCAATTAAGCAGCACATTTGGACGAATTTTAATCAAAATATACAAACTTGTGATAGAAGTACAATTAAAATAGATGAAGGGGAAATTTTCCAAGATAATCTCATTCACAGATTATCATATTTTACTCGAAAAAATCCACAAAAACGAGAACTGATTTCTTACAAAGATTTAATTTATAATGGGGTAAGACCTGAGCATAGCCTGGTCACGCTAAGATTATTCTTTCTATGTTGAAATAATTCGAAATTCACAAGGAATGCCTCGTGCAATTTTTCATCGTTATCATCGGAGTCTGTTGCAATAGACATCACATTTCTACATGTACGTGTACATTTCACTGGCCATCTAAAAATTACCCTTTAGATGTTAAGGTTAGACTTCATGGAATCTTGAAATGACGGGGAGGGAGCCAGGGTTTTTTAAGTTCTTGAGAATGTAACACAGTAAGTACATCTGAAATTAATAGAGAGGTCTACTCCCTACCTCTTTATTAGCAATTGATCTCCTCTTGGAAAAAATTAAAGTTTGTACCTTTTCTTAAAATTAAAATATAGTTGTAAAGGAAAAAATGAGGTGTTAGGTTACCCTTTCCCCAGGGGATCTCAACCTGCGAAAACCACATATGAATATAAACATAAACTACCGGTATAAAAAAGTTATCCCAAATATTAAAATAAACATCATAACTTGTTTTTGTGGGATTGTTATTTTGGGATGTTATTTAATTATAACCCATCATAAGAAGACCTGGTCCCAGAGTTATGAAGCAGTCTAATAAAAAAGTCAAAATTTTTACACTCTCTTATTGTCTTGTGATTAAAAAAATTGAAAAAATGAAATGCTAATAAAATGTGTCTCTATATTATATTACGCTGATATTCTGCTGTTATTTACTAATTTTAAGCGTAATTCAGGCTTGATATTGGGTCCCTCTACCCCTCAAACAATAAAAGTTCAATCCTTTATACTGTCGGACAAAAATAATTACTAAATCTACCTTATTCTATGATATTTTAATGTGATGGACATTCATTGGCAATTGATACCACACCACTTCCACATTTTTAAAAACATTCTGTTAAATTCAACAAAGATATGTTTAATCATTTTTTTTCATGGAGGTGATCCTTTTGTTTTTTGTTTTTGTTTGTTTGCTTGTTTTGGGGGTTTTTTTTGTTTGGTTTTTGGGGGTTTTTTATTTGGTTTTTTTTTTTTGGGGGGGGGGGCTTTGAAATTTGGTCCTACTTCCTGAATTAAAAAATCACTAGTTCAAGTATAAAAAATGAAACGATCAATACATAATACATGCACAGAGAGAGAGAGAGAGAGAGAGAGAGAGAGAGAGAGAGAGAGAGAGGAGAGAGAGGAGAGAGAGAGAGAGAGAGAGAGAGAGAGAGAGAGAGAGAGAGAGAGAGGGAGGGAGGAGAGATTGTCAATCTGTGGTAAAAAATATGTAAAATTACACACCAAAAGAGCCCGGCTTTAACTATTTAAGTACTTTGAATTTTGTAGTTTTGCCCCTGTAATTATTCATTTGTGTATCTAATGGGCACTCTGCTTGTCTTAATGTCATAGGCGTCGGAAACCGGGGGGAGGGGGGGGGGGCTAGGGGGGACTTAGCACCCCTCCCCACTTTTTTTTGTTATTTATCACATAACTAATAAAATTACAATTCATTACATATTTGCTCACTTAATTCTTAAAAAGTTTTGAATTTCAATTGAAAATTTAAGTTTATAGAAATATCTTAGGAGTTAAATTTTTTTTAGATTTTTTTTTCTCTATTTATATGGAAATAAATATTAAAATTATTATTGTGTTTAATTCTATATATTGTATACTGCTGATAACCACTCTGTCTCTAATTATCAATTTCATCTAAAATTCACAAGGGTCCAAATGACACGGGCCGAAAAGATCAGGGGTAAATAAAAGAAAGCACCCATTCACGTTGTTTACAAAGTGAAAGTAGTTCACTAGTTGGTTTAAAATAACTTTTGGTTGTAGATGTACTTATCGCTCGATTATGAAGTTTTGTTTCTACAAGATCAAACATTTGTGCATTGTCAATTTTCGATATGGATATAAAATAATCTATTTTGCAGGCTAGTACATTTCATAACCAAATTGAGTATGTAAGCCCAGCTATCGCATGTGTCTCGGTGCTAGTGTATTCATCCGCTGAAACTGAGACATATTGTTTTCAATAAAATGTGAACATTTTTAAAGACGGCAACCATTTCGAATCTGCAAACTTGTTTTGTTGACGTACAGTTCTGCTCGAAATTGAAGTATGTCATCTATTTTTCTTCAAACACATAAGAAAACTTTGCACTCATTTGAGTTGTTTGGCTCCTAAAAATGTAACTTCCGGACGTACGATCCCTAGATGGCTTTCGAGCTTCGCTCGACGCCATAAAAATGACTAAAGCAAAAAGCGGAAACATTTTCCTTATTTTCGCAAATTTTGTGGCACATGAAACAAACAGAAATACAAGATTTGGATACATATTTGGTTGACAACATTTAAACAATAAAATGCTTTCTTTTGTGATTCATTCGGGATATGAAGGTAGCAACATAACAGGAAAAATACATCAGCGGGTTATGTAAATTTTTCCTGCGATGATCGCTACCTTTATAACCCGCATGGATCATAAAAGAAAGCATTTTATTGTTTATATTTACACCTTTCTTTAACTAATTAATAAATTGATTATGAAAAGTTAGTAAAATTCACTAAATTACTGTTAATGTACATAAGTGCGTTAGCTAAAAGAAACAGCCCAATTGTCTCCTCTGAGACTTTGAGTCTGGCATCATCAAGATTATTTCGTGCAGTCCGTGATTTTACTTAGGTCATTGTAGCTTCAGACCAATCGATAAACAGGGCGTGTCAATTTCAGTCCTGTCACTTTCAGCCGCTGTAGATTTCGACCAATCGATAAATGGGGCGTGTAGATTTCAGTCTGGCTGTTTCTATACAGCTATGAATTAACTATAACTTTCCGTAAGAAATAGAGAAAATTATACTTGGTAGATGTTAATATATACATGTACAAACACCCATCTCATTACATCTCAATATCACATAATATAATACTACCACAGGCACTTAATTACTAGACTAAATTATTTCCTTTTTGTAAGCATGGTATTGTATTCCAAAGATATTACCGGTAAACATATCAGTATACACATTCAGGGTGCAACTCCCTTTAGTGAAAAATACAATAATACAATCTCAGTACATTATTATTCTGTCATTATATAAAACCGATTTTCAATAATGGAATATATATTGAAATGCTCATCAAAAGAAAACATTTTGTTTGCTGGTCAAGTGCTAATAACAAGCTTTTGTTCATCATAATAAAGGTTTGGTTTAGGTTTCAGAAAAGACATGAACTGACCATCAACCCTGGTAATGAATGTTTTGCTATATGACTGCTATACTTAATTATAAAAATATCATAAAATTCTAATATACTGACATTTCATTATCGGCATACCCACAATTTCCAATTTTCCAATTTACAATATGTAAAGCTTAACAATTATTGTGATAATGAAACCCTCAGCATTAATATCCAGATAATGAAACATCAAACTGTTACCTTCCAGTAATTGAAGTCGTATTATTACCATTGACAAATACAAAAGAGAATACCGCTGCATTATAGATCAAGTATTGAATTGTTGGAATGAATAGGTCGTGTTTTTTAGTCATCTTTTTGTGTGTAGATTAATTAAAGGAATATCAATAATCTTTGCCGATTGATCAAACTATATGCAGACTGCATGTATTATATACAGTACCTAGTTGTTTCTTATCTAGTCTCCCTTCGGTGACCAGTATTGGAATAGTGTAGGAAAAAGACCGCCGGACATATACATACAGTGTATATGCAACATAAACACTTGCTGAATATCATCAACTGCTGACGACTTAACTTTCCCATTGTAAAGGAGAGCTGAAAGAGAGAGTACTCAGAGTTATATCATCAATCAGTATAGGTTCTGTAGGATAAACTGATAAATAAATAATTTATTATGTTGATCATCGTCGGAACCAACGGTTTTTCTATCTGTTACACTGCTTTCAACAGTGTAACGGATAGAAAACCCGTGGGTTTCGACGATGTATGTTGATTTGATTTGAACATATTTATTGTACATAATTATACAACATACATATACAAATGGTTAGGACACAAATTCTGACAACTTAAGAGGTCTTCACTATTAAAATTAAAAAAATTGTTGAAACTTAATACAAGTGTTATAGCATGATAGGAATTTCTAATTACAAAATAGGAAAATATGTGACTTCTAATGGTAAAAAAAATGGTAAGTACCTTTGGGTGATCCACACCAACAATTACCGCTTTCTATAATATTTATTTTGTGTAAATCATAATTGAGTATGCAATGGTGTCTTAGCTTGGTATGTATTATGTTTAGCTTGCGCTTACCATGTGTAAAAATTTTTTTTATAGCACTCTGGGATGATGGGCAACCACTGAACCAGAATGATTTACATGTCTTGAGTAGTACATTTATGACTTGATTTACTATAGGCTTAGTGACAGTAGTGAGTACGATGTAGGTATATTTATAAGTACATGTACCTGTTCAAGACTATAAAATGTTAAACTTCTCTGATACTGCATAGTATGCATATATACACTGTCACATATACTGTACATTACCTATTGCCAGCTGTATATTGAAATCTTTATCTGTTAATACCAACAATACTTTACAATTTTTAAATCATTCGGAGCCTGAACTACACATTTACAGGTATACTGGCCTGTCTTACTAACTTTTATGCATGTATGTATGCAAATGCCTCATCAGTTTAACATAGTAACATTTGTAACACAAAATCAACGGAAAATGAAAGTAAACATATTCATTATTATTAAAGATCTCAGCAATTTAAAAAAGATGTTCAAACATTTATTGCATACTTAAACGAAACATTCGTAAATATCATAATGAAAAATATCACTGTGCGCTTACATTTATCAAGCTGTCACGCCATAATCAGCTTCGAGGGGATCATATGTAGTAAAAAACTTCCACACGGCTTGTTACAGCCGAATGGACTTGTTATCCGCTCCACGTTTTGGTCTTCCTCTACGCATGTGTAGACATCATGTTTACGTTTCTTCTTTCTCTTTCACTTTAACCCGACCCAACACACACACGAAAAATTGTGTTTTAGGGACAACATCATACTTTATGAACAGTATCTTAGGTTTTTGTATTCTTTGACAATGTTTTATTTTGGCATAATAATCTAAATATACGTATATGTATCACCATGATCACAGGCCTCTGAATTTCTATCAATAAGCCGTTAAATGTAGGGGAAGAGAGATCGAGAGAGAGATATACCCTATCTATATATAAACACACCAGGTGTATTGATATATAGATAGGGTATATACCTCTCTCTTCCCCTACACTTAACGACTTATTGATAGAAATTCAGAGGCCTGTGTATGTATATATACATTAATTATAAAAATTGCATAACAAGTCAAAAACTCCCGGCCGTTTTCACCGGTATCGAATCAAAATGTAAATGTGTTGTATATATCTTTCAATCACTTTAAAAGTTTGTATTTTACATACACATATTTATGAACATTTTGTTGAGCAAAAATGTAAAATCAAATATGACACCCAAAGTTAACCTCTCTCTCTCTCTCTCTCTCTCTGCACATATTGTACAGTGAACCAAAGGGTTAACTTTAGTTGTATTGTTTTCTTTTAAAAAAAGATAAACTTTAAAGGTACATGTATATAGCTTAAGTATTTGCGGTCGTTGCGGAAATTTGTACGCACTGTGAAAAAATTACGCATCTGAATTTTTTTCAAAGTGCGTTAAATTTTGAACAAAATCAACGCACTTTGAAAAAAAAAATTCAAAGTGCGATAAATTTTGAACAGAATCAACGCACTTTGAATTTCTTTTAAAAGTGCGTTATGACTGAACAGCAACATTTTTTATTTGGAAAAAATGTATAAATCACAAAATATGGACTGCGTTCTTAAGTGTTTTCGTCAGATTAATTAATTGTTTATATATATCTATTGTAAACACTTTTTAAAGGGGCATGGTCACGATTTTGGTCAAGTTCTATTTTTATGTTTTTTATTATCTACAGTGCTTTTGAAATGCAATTCTAATGATCAAATAAAATTTGAGAGTTATTCGTAGAGTTATAAGCAAGATACAGGCCGGGCTCACAATTCTTTGTCATGTAAACAAGGCTCGTGCCCTGTTTTTGTTTACATAGGTTCAATACACCAGTAAAAAGTCTTTCTCCAGCTTTTTATCTTTTTATTTATTCTAAGCATAGATAAACAGTTCCTAACATTTAACACATTCGTTTCAGGTTTAAAACTGAAATTTTTACTTCAGCGTTCAAAATGTAAAAAAAAAGCATAGCGAAGAATTTCAAGCTCTGTAACTCGCTGATAACTCAACAAATAACACTCAAATTTCGGTTTCCTATTAAAAATATATACCTTTCTGAAGTATTGTTAATATTAAAATCGGAAAAATACTTTTTGACCAAAATCATGACCATGTCTAGCATCATCAAGAACGAGGAGTGGACAATCAAGGATACCACTTAATTTTCAAAATATTAATATTTGCATTCAAACTGATTACGTGAAAAATGCACTAGCATCTTTCATCCCAAATATCATATCATTTCATAAACTTACTAGTATATAAAGTTTAGATATATAAATTGATCATTTTTCCCATCTACTTAAGGATTAAATATTTCATAAATTAAAAAGATTAAAAAAAACCCCCATAAACAGGAAGAACAATTGGTGCAGTTCAAGTGATACCAATTTTTGTTTTACATATAAATCTCAATAAACCCTTGAGATGTTGTTTCCTCATGTGTAAATTGTCAAACTAAAGCTTTTATTGAGAACGTTTTCATTGCAAAGTTGCTATTCAGAATGGCTTAAAATTTCATAGGTTCTCTTGTCAATGTAGCATCGAGCTAAACTAAGTTATAACAATTATATATCATATTTAAGGGTCTTAACAATTTCGACCGGACCCTGCACAAAGTGCACCGACTTGGTCACATATTTAACGCACTTGTGCGCGTTGTAACAAGACGTAAACTGCCATACGCTAGGTTAAGAGGGCCCGATGGTCTTGACCATTTTTAGATTAATTTAATCTTCTAAAGAAGAAGAACTTTGTATAAAATATAGGAAAATGATCAAATTTTAAAGCGAAAATCTTTACTTAGTCTGTCCCAAGTTATTAATGCAGCACATTTGGACGATTTTTAATAAAAATACACATACATGTACCTGTGAAAGAAGTGCAATTGAAATAGTTGAAAGAGATATTTCCAAGATAATTTCATTCACACATTATCATTTCTCACTCATAAAGATTCACAGAAAAAAGATTCATTACGGAGATTTATAATGGGGAATGTTTACATCTTCTCTCCATTCGGAATACACTCGGAATACATCGCACATTTTTACAACGTTTTCATCGGGCTTGCTGTAATACAAAATCCTCGTAGACATTACATTTTTTAGCATTGTATTGAAACCTGATAAGCTAACAGGGGCGTTTCGACTGAGAAATCTTGGAAATTTTTCATACTTTTGAATGAACATCGTTTGAACCCTGAGGTATTTATAAATATCATGCAATTAAGCAAAATGTAAATCCATGATATCTTGGGACAGAGTATAAATGTTATCGCCAAAAATATCATGTTTAAAAGTTGAAGACACTCAGCCTTCTTAGATCATTCATGTATAACATTAAACATAGAAAGAAATTAGATTTATTTCTTAAGAGCATGTCTACGAGAAAACCATGCAAATATGGAAAAAAGCTGCGGCAGCAAGTCTCAAGAATGAACAGAATTTTATCATAGGTTTAAAGGATACCCATCTAGAGTCAGATATATGATGTTTGTTTTTGCACTGGATGTTTCTATTTATAGTAACGGCCAGTATTGCATTCTGGTTAATTATCCTCTAAAATCTAGAAAAGTTAAGAGAAAAATTGTCAAATTCAGTAATTAATTACAAAATGTATAAACAATGTTTGAAAAAAAATAAGACTATATTCTTAAAGAGGAAGTTTAAACCTTTAATCGTTGCATATTTTTTTTTCATATATCTATTTACACCATGAAGTCCCAAGGGTGTAAATGTTGGCAGGATGCCAAGAAATGATAATTATACATTTTTGTCAATTTTTCAGAAAGAATTTCTCAGAAAATGGCACATTATTTTTTTTAATTTTGTGTTAATAAGAAACTGTTTGATGTAATGTTACAAATATATAAAATCCATCTTTGGACTCTCAAGGACTAAAAAGTAATAAATTAACAAAAACATACCATTTTCAAATAAAATAAAAAATTTTGGTTTTTGAAATTTTATGTTACAAGTGATTTTAATCCACTGAAGTCAATATTTGTAATTAAACATGAAAAAAACCCCACCCTATTTTGCTTTTAATTAAAAAAAAATTAGTGGATATCATTGTTTCTCATAGAATTCTTATTCATTACATTTGCATTTCATTACTACTGTTAGAATTGTCTCCCCTGTTGCGCTCTTCGGTAGAGAAGGTAAACTAGTCAGAATGTTGACAAAGCTATACAAGTTCAAGTTCAGGCTACATGTGTAAGTATTGAGAAATGCTGTGAGTGTTGTTAATATATGTTATGATATTGAATGATTTTAATTGCACAAAAATTGCCCCATCTTGTTAGTGTTATTCACTATATCACATACATATTGAAGTTTGATGGAGACTTGTATCTAGTCTATAAACTGCTATTTTCTGTCCCAATTAAGCAGCACATTTGGACGAATTTTAATCAATATATACAAACTTGTGATAGAAGTACAATTAAAATAGATGAAGGGGAAATTTTCCAAGATAATCTCATTCACAGATTATCATATTTTACTCGAAAAAATCCACAAAAACGAGAACTGATTTCTTACAAAGATTTAATTTATAATGGGGTAAGACCTGAGCATAGCCTGGTCACGCTAAGATTATTCTTTCTATGTTGAAATAATTCGGAATTCACAAGGAATGCCTCGTGCAATTTTTCATCGTTATCATCGGAGTCTGTTGCAATAAACATCACATTCTACATGTACGTGTACATTTCACTGGCCATCTAAAAATTACCCTTTAGATGTTAAGGTTAGACTTCATGGAATCTTGAAATGACGGGGAGGGAGCCAGGGTTTTTTAAGTTCTTGAGAATGTAACACAGTAAGTACATCTGAAATTAATAGAGAGGTCTACTCCCTACCTCTTTATTAGCAATTGATCTCCTCTTGGAAAAAATTAAAGTTTGTACCTTTTCTTAAAATTAAAATATAGTTGTAAAGGAAAAAATGAGGTGTTAGGTTACCCTTTCCCCAGGGGATCTCAACCTGCGAAAACCACATATGAATATAAACATAAACTACCGGTATAAAAAAGTTATCCCAAATATTAAAATAGACATCATAACTTGTTTTTGTGGGATTGTTATTTTGGGATGTTATTTAATTATAACCCATCATAAGAAGACCTGGTCCCAGAGTTATGAAGCAGTCTAATAAAAAAGTCAAAATTTTTACACTCTCTTATTGTCTTGTGATTAAAAAAATTGAAAAAATGAAATGCTTATAAAATGTGTCTCTATATTATATTACGCTGATATTCTGCTGCTATTTACTAATTTTAAGCGTAATTCAGGCTTGATATTGGGTCACTCTACCCCTCAAACAATAAAAGTTCAATCCTTTATACTGTCGGACAAAAATAATTACTAAATCTACCTTATTCTATGATATTTTAATGTGATGGACATCCATTGGCAATTGATACCACACCACTTCCACATTTTTAAAAACATTCTGTTAAATTCAACAAAGATATGTTTAATCATTTTTTTTTTCATGGAGGTGATCCTTTTGTTTTTTGTTTTTGTTTGTTTGCTTGTTTTGGGGGGTTTTTTTGTTTGGTTTTTGGTTGTTTTTTATTTATTTTTTTTTGGGGGGGGGGGGGGGCATTGAAATTTGGTCCTACTTCCTGAATTAAAAAATCACTTGTTCAAGTATAAAAAATGAAACGATCAATACATAATACATGCACAGAGAGAGAGAGAGAGAGAGAGAGAGAGAGAGAGAGAGAGAGAGAGAGAGAGAGAGAGGGGGGGAGGGAGGAGAGATTGTCAATCTGTGGTAAAAAATATGTAAAATTACACACCAAAAGAGCCCGGCTTTAAGTATTTAAGTACTTTGAATTTTGTAGTTTTGCCCCTGTAATTATTCATTTGTGTATCTAATGGGCACTCTGCTTGTCTTAATGTCATAGGCGTCGGAACCAGGGGGGGGGGGGGGGGGGGGGGGGGCTAGGGGGGACTTAGCACCCCTCCCCACTTTTTTTTGCAAAGTTAGACCTAAACATTATGAACATAGCATCATAGAGGGTTCAGCCCCCCCCCCCCTCCCCGAATTAGGAATTTCATGATTTGGGGAAAAACATTTTGGTAGGTAAGATTTTTTTTGAAGTATAGGTATTCCCAATATTTCTAAGAATTAGTCTAGCCCCCCCACTTTCAATTTGCTTCCGACGCCAGTGAATGTGTAGCACTGGCAAATAAGTCCAATTCAGCTTACATGTATATTCAAATTCCCATTTTCCCATGATTTCTCGTGTTTTAATGGCATTGATTTAAAAAAAAAACTGAAATGTGTTGAAGCAATCCTTCAGTTCAGTAAAATATTGTTTGGCTCACAAGTATGTCTGGTTTTTTCCTCATAATATACATGTTACAATGTAAAGCTTATGCCAAACTACAGATTCTGGAGAGTTTTAAAAGTAGAAAAATGTCCAACTATAAGACAATATATTTGCAATATTATTGAGAGTCCAAAGACAGATTTTTGATATATTGTAAAGATAAATGTCCTCTTATAACTAAAAACAGATTTAGTGAATTTAAAGTGCCATTTTCTGACTTTTAAGCATTTAAAAAATGTATATTTTCACAATTTTACAAAAAGTTGGAAACATGCCAGATTCGTGACCAATCTGCACTTAACAGAAAGAATATATGGGAATTCTGACAAAATGAATTACACAAGTGTACCTTGTTAGTGTTAACTCTAAATGACTTTTTGAATTCATATTTAAACTAAACTCAGAATTCTTAACATTAATTTGGTAAATTATACAAAATTTCATTCTTAAAAGGGTCAAAATGCTATTTTTAGTAACAGTGCTGCAGAACCAAGTTTAGACTGACCACATCAAAAAAAATTTTGTGGCAAATTAATTCATATAGATGCACACTGTTACACACAAAATATGAAGTTGATCAGAGAACCTTGCTCCCACCACCTTTTGCATGGTTTTCTCGTAGACATGCTCTTAAAAACATTTTGCACAGCAAAGATTTTTCTTAAAATTACATACAAAAAATTGAATTAACATTGAGGTGCCCCCCCCCCCCCCCCCCCACACACACACACACACTTTCATGGAAATAAACAGGGAAATTGAAGAGACCTTTTCTCTTTTCTTTTTTTTTGGCTTGTCAAGATTTTTTGAATGAGTCTGCCCCCCTTACTTTTAAAAAACAATGCTACGTGCCTGAGTGGTGTAGCATTTCAATATACAACGGGTGAACACTTTAAATGTCGAAACAACTTTATAAATAAGTTATCACAATCTCTCCAGAAACCGATCCTCTTTGTTTCAGATGAATTTTTTTCTTGGTTTTACAAGTTATCGAATATATAATTATTGTTCTACATTTCCCATCAATGCATGTTTTTGCCATTCTAGTAAAATACAGAGTATTTATATACTTTTTATGAAATTGTTTTGATATTAATCATAAAACTGAACACAATCAACAAAATACTGATAAAAATATTAAAATGTTTTAAGGAAAATTTCATTTTTTAAACAAATTTTTTATTGAACGGTGAGCGTTGTTATTTGGCTTTTACGACATTATGATAAAATGAGGCTTTGTAGGAGTAATTTTTAAGAAATACATAAAAGAGAAAGAAAAAACTGTACGCCGTTTTGTACACAGAATAATGCTATCCTCAGGGGTATTTTTCTGAATTTTTTTAATGAATTCATATCACTAAAATAGCAACATCCTGTATATTCCTAAAGTGAATGTTAATTTTGACACTTAATGTGATTGTAGATTGTAACGAATATATCTGTTTGATTAATCATAAATAAAATGACGCTTCCTCGTAATTAAACTAAATGTTTCCCAGTTCTAATTTTTAACCAGTACAAAAAGCTATTTTTAGATCAGAAATAAGCCTTGTTCATTTTCGTTTTTGATTATTAGTTTTTTGAAACCTCTAGGAACATTGGAATGAAATTAAACAACAAAAGGCTACATCCAATCCCCGGTTTCAAATCATACATGTGTGACCTATTATTACAAACATATAACTAGGCTATAACAATAAAGCTAAAACAGAAACATAATTAAAACAAATACCAAATATTTGTGTATATTGATAGAAAACAACTAAAGCATAGCGTGTAGTAATTTTGAATCAAGAACAAATATTTTTCGACATTCCTATGCATGAATATATATATATATATATATATATATATATATATATATATATATATATATATACCTGACTTATGCATTTGGTAGACCGATTGTATTATTTTATCTTTATTAGGGAGACCAGTAGATTAGGGAGACATATTTTGGTCTCCGTATTATTTTGACCTTGTCTAAAATGTAATTGGCTTATCTTTAAATGAATGAACGGTGTGTCTTTGCCTAAAATGCATCAATGTGTCTATTATTTGACATCCAATAGTTGCCTTTTGTCTATATTTTTTCGTAAAAAGGAATTCAATCTGCCTCCATCGTATAATTAGCAATGACTATTTTTCTGCATTTAGGAGACCAACGAAAACTTGCAATATTGCAAAAAATCTAACATATATAATTTGTTTAGCCTTTAATTATTCTAAATGAACTTGTTTTCAAAATACTTTTTCACTTTTTATGTAAAAAGCCTAACTAGAAAAAAAGTCGTTAATTTCTTGACCATGTTTGAACATTTGGCAAGTGCTCTCTGCCATTTGTTCCGAGTACTCTCGGAACGTCTCGGGTTAAAACAATGGACCTTTTAACGCCAGCGTGCTGCCTATAGGAATGAGAGTACCAATGCACCGGATGTTGACATCAGAGAAGTGTTAATACAAGATTGAGCCGAGCAGAAAAAGGTAGGGCTTAGGTGATTGGCTGAATAAGTTGTTGAAATAATGATCATTTTAAGGTAAAATTATCAGTGTTTAAATTAAATGATGAAATGAGGAAGTACTGCAGAGAGTAAAGAAATTAGAGGGGTTAAAGTGGGAGGTGGGTGTCATTTTAGAGACTTGGGTTAATTTGCTGCGGATCACTGTAAGTTGTAAACAAGTTCAATTTTGACCTATAAACGCCATGGGACCATATATATTTCTTGTGATTTTGTGTCAGTGCTTGGAATGAACTTTCAGAATTTACCAAGGATATGTCTGTAAGTAATATAGCAAAGTAGCTAGGGGTGTTTAGGTTAACATTGAGTTCTATGGGAAATTAATTGGTACTCTTTTTCCTATTTTAGGAATCAAAGCCATTTTATGGTAAGTACTTTTGATAATCCTACTACAATTGAACAAAGTAATGTTTTTATGAAGTTTTTTTTTTAATATTCAAATAAAATAGGGCGATAATGTGTGCAACTTGACTATTTTACACCAAATGTTGATTAATCTTCGAGGAAATTCGAAACGAAGTTAACAATAAAAGCATGATATTCATTTCCACTGTACGTTTGATGTGATATGTAATTCAAGGATTTATCAGTACCTTCTCCGGAGCAAAAGTCGTCCCCATTCCCAATTGGAAATAAGTTCACTTCAGCAGCTGTCCAAATTATGATCCCAATTAGTATAGCAGTATTTTTCCCCAACTGGTAAATAGTTCTTATGTTTATTTCTTATCAAAAAATACTTCGTAAAATAACCAGAATGTCCATAAATGTTCAGTATTAACAAATGATTAAACCCATTTAGCAAAACTGCAGTCATAAAAGTTTCAAAACACGCTGTAAACATCGCCAACTTTTAATCCGATTTTCCTCTGTTTTTCTAAAACATCGTTATTTTGTGGTATACAATACATGCGCGGATCTAGAGGGGGGGGGGGGGGGTCGGGGGGGGGGGCCCGACCCCCCCTGGAAAATGAAAATTTATTAAATTTACATAGTAAAATTATCGCGAAAATATGCCTCGATCGGACCCCCCCTGGCAAACACAATTATCCTTCGGACCCCCCCCCCCCCCCCCCCCCCTGGAAAAATTTTCTGGATCCGCGCATGCAATACAGTACTGTAAATGGTACATGTTTTTTTTTACACACACTAGACTGATATAAAAGTAAAAGGTAAATGTTATGAAATATTTCAAACAGAAAAATACATTCTCAATTTAAAAGGGGATATGTTGATAACTTCTTAATAATGTAATACTTTTATGACCAGTGCTGAAGGTGTTTATTTCAGGGAAAAAGACTTGTTCTAATAACTAAATATAGGAATATTATACATATATCTATATTGTGAAGTTAATTAGATTCTATTCAATTAAAGTCTAGCTCTTTGATTTTCCATTATGATAATAAATTCAGAAATCATGATGTATGCAACATATGATTTCTCCCAACTGCATGAAATTGTCGATACAATTTTCCCAATTCCAAAAAAAATGGCATTTTCAAAATAAAAAAAAGGCTGAAAAATCCCTGTAATTATATACTAGCTAGTTTATTGAAAATGGACAGAAAAGTTAACCGAAGAATGTCGCTTTATGTAAATAGATAGACATGAAGAATTTTCTATATTACAGTTATATGTACCAGTAATATTGTTTTAAATTAATTATGTACGTAATGTAGATATATGTACATGTACCCCTTGTTACCTAAATGAATTAAAAGCAAATTAAGATCAGTTGCTCTTTTTCACTTGTATAGTGGAAAGATAGCCGACTATTCTATGTACGAATTGACTTATTATAGGTAAGATAGGTAGCAAGGGACAGTTTCGAATAAAGTACCCGTCAATATTTTTGTAAAATTGAGAGTTGCTGTACTTGAAGGCTTATGAGTGTTGCTTAAATTCATGAAATGATTTTTAATGATTATCATTAGTTAGAGGGGTGTCTCTTGTTGAAATTGATATGCAACATGTAGGCCCCTTAGGTTAGGTACATGAGAATCAGAAGTAAAATGCGAAACCTGCGGCTATGACTGTTGTGCTGACTTTACACAGTGAAATTGCAAGTTACAGACGGGAGGTAAAATAACACGAAAAGTAGGTGGATGGGACATTGTAAACTATACACCGGTAAGTTTCTGACATGTGATAGTGCAACATGCAGGCGGTACGGAAGGTCAACCCTCTGCAGGGAATTAGCTGGGGGAGGTCTAAAAAGCTGAAAAATCATGAAAAATTAGCAAAATATGAAAGGGTCAAAATCTCATAAAAACCAGTATGTAGAGAATTTTACAGGTTTTGATTAGTAATTTTCTTCAGAAATTGGTGATTGGCCTTATAAAGAGTGAATTAAAGGTATTTGTGCTGAATGGGAACTGAGGAAATTCTAGTCACAGAGTTCCGAAGACATGCATCCCTTGGCTACAATGAATTGTATCAAAAAAACTGTCCCCTGCCACCTTCAAGACTACATGGTATTTTCATATTTCTCCTTCAAGTGTAATTTTGAGTGGATTTTGTACCATAAGTAATACATTTTGTGAAAATGGATGATTTTCTTGGCTATAGATGTCATGACATGATTTATTAGCTAAAATATTCAAGGGGAGTAACTCCCTCTTAAATGTGTAGAATGGCCACCACTAGAGTAAATTGGCTTAGAGAGTAGGTATTTCCTATCCTGATGACTATCAATAGGCTTAAGTTAATTACAGAGATAAGAATAAATATTTTAAAACAGTTTTTATCAATTAAATCATTAAATTTATGAATTTGCAGCCATTTTGCTGTCTGATTTCATGAAATAACATTAATCCACCTGACTTATATCACCCAATTTTTTTAAAACAGCATATTTTTATTTCAAATGAACTTGCATGTAGACAAATGCAGTTATCAAAGTATACAAAATGTCAAAAAACTCAAGTTTTTGCTCCTTCCTATCAAAAAATGGTATTTTAGATGTATTTACAGAATTGAAAAAGCCACCCCCTCTTTCCAATGGACTCCATTACCATTACATGTAGGATATGTAAATGTACATTTGAACATGAAATAACATCAGCTATGATAATTACTTTTGAAATGAACAAAAAACAACATATTTTTACCCTTTTATTGTATATATGCATCAAAAATTTAGAAAAACATGTAAAATTTGAACATTTTTCATGGAATTTTCATCCGTCCCCAGGTACCTGGGTGTGTTTGAATTTCATTTTAATTAAACGCACACATCACACTTGTAGGTCTTACTAATTCAGCAAAGTTAAAAGGAGACTAGAAACCAGAATATATAAGATATCCACTAAATATGATTATAGGCTTAGTTTTTCATGAAAACAAGAAATCACATGTAGGGCGACATGACTTTTTGTGAATAAAAATGCTACAAATCATCCATTTACCAAAAAAGATCAGTTTTAAATATCAGTGATGGTTGCTTTCAAATATGTGTAAGAAATGACTCAAGGAAACTGCCACAAGTTTCATAATATTAGGTTTAAGTGGTCAAACTGATGCTTCTTGTGAAAATCAAAATATAGGGGGAGGGTATACATGTAAAGGGATTTCAAAGTGATGTGATGCTTTTATCATGATAATATCAAGCAGATGTATGTAGTATTGAATAAGGTTTCTTATTTAAGGAGGTTGAACAACAGTTGACCTCTAAAAGATAAGGTAAAGATGCTTTATTTATGGAGAGCCCTGTGAATCTGTGTTAAATAGAGGAAAGTGGAAATGGTGGGTTCACTTAAAGGGCCATATTTTTCTTAAACCTCAATGGAATTGGCAAAATGTGGTGTACTTTTTTTCAGAATAGCATAAACTTTTTAATTTTAAGACAAGATGACTTTTCAGAGAATGTAAGTGTATGTTCAAGGTAGCAAGGGACAGTTTCGAATAAAGTACCCGTCAATATTTTTGTAAAATTGAGAGTTGCTGTACTTGAAGGCTTATGAGTGTTGCTTAAATTCATGAAATGATTTTTAATGATTATCATTAGTTAGAGGGGTGTCTCTTGTTGAAATTGATATGCAACATGTAGGCCCCTTAGGTTAGGTACATGAGAATCAGAAGTAAAATGCGAAACCTGCGGCTATGACTGTTGTGCTGACTTTACACAGTGAAATTGCAAGTTACAGACGGGAGGTAAAATAACACGAAAAGTAGGTGGATGGGACATTGTAAACTATACACCGGTAAGTTTCTGACATGTGATAGTGCAACATGCAGGCGGTACGGAAGGTCAACCCTCTGCAGGGAATTAGCTGGGGGAGGTCTAAAAAGCTGAAAAATCATGAAAAATTAGCAAAATATGAAAGGGTCAAAATCTCATAAAAACCAGTATGTAGAGAATTTTACAGGTTTTGATTAGTAATTTTCTTCAGAAATTGGTGATTGGCCTTATAAAGAGTGAATTAAAGGTATTTGTGCTGAATGGGAACTGAGGAAATTCTAGTCACAGAGTTCCGAAGACATGCATCCCTTGGCTACAATGAATTGTATCAAAAAACTGTCCCCTGCCACCTTCAAGACTACATGGTATTTTCATATTTCTCCTTCAAGTGTAATTTTGAGTGGATTTTGTACCATAAGTAATACATTTTGTGAAAATGGATGATTTTCTTGGCTATAGATGTCATGACATGATTTATTAGCTAAAATATTCAAGGGGAGTAACTCCCTCTTAAATGTGTAGAATGGCCACCACTAGAGTAAATTGGCTTAGAGAGTAGGTATTTCCTATCCTGATGACTATCAATAGGCTTAAGTTAATTACAGAGATAAGAATAAATATTTTAAAACAGTTTTTATCAATTAAATCATTAAATTTATGAATTTGCAGCCATTTTGCTGTCTGATTTCATGAAATAACATTAATCCACCTGACTTATATCACCCAATTTTTTTAAAACAGCATATTTTTATTTCAAATGAACTTGCATGTAGACAAATGCAGTTATCAAAGTATACAAAATGTCAAAAAACTCAAGTTTTTGCTCCTTCCTATCAAAAAATGGTATTTTAGATGTATTTACAGAATTGAAAAAGCCACCCCCTCTTTCCAATGGACTCCATTACCATTACATGTAGGATATGTAAATGTACATTTGAACATGAAATAACATCAGCTATGATAATTACTTTTGAAATGAACAAAAAACAACATATTTTTACCCTTTTATTGTATATATGCATCAAAAATTTAGAAAAACATGTAAAATTTGAACATTTTTCATGGAATTTTCATCCGTCCCCAGGTACCTGGGTGTGTTTGAATTTCATTTTAATTAAACGCACACATCACACTTGTAGGTCTTACTAATTCAGCAAAGTTAAAAGGAGACTAGAAACCAGAATATATAAGATATCCACTAAATATGATTATAGGCTTAGTTTTTCATGAAAACAAGAAATCACATGTAGGGCGACATGACTTTTTGTGAATAAAAATGCTACAAATCATCCATTTACCAAAAAAGATCAGTTTTAAATATCAGTGATGGTTGCTTTCAAATATGTGTAAGAAATGACTCAAGGAAACTGCCACAAGTTTCATAATATTAGGTTTAAGTGGTCAAACTGATGCTTCTTGTGAAAATCAAAATATAGGGGGAGGGTATACATGTAAAGGGATTTCAAAGTGATGTGATGCTTTTATCATGATAATATCAAGCAGATGTATGTAGTATTGAATAAGGTTTCTTATTTAAGGAGGTTGAACAACAGTTGACCTCTAAAAGATAAGGTAAAGATGCTTTATTTATGGAGAGCCCTGTGAATCTGTGTTAAATAGAGGAAAGTGGAAATGGTGGGTTCACTTAAAGGGCCATATTTTTCTTAAACCTCAATGGAATTGGCAAAATGTGGTGTACTTTTTTTCAGAATAGCATAAACTTTTTAATTTTAAGACAAGATGACTTTTCAGAGAATGTAAGTGTATGTTCAAGGTAGCAAGGGACAGTTTCGAATAAAGTACCCGTCAATATTTTTGTAAAATTGAGAGTTGCTGTACTTGAAGGCTTATGAGTGTTGCTTAAATTCATGAAATGATTTTTAATGATTATCATTAGTTAGAGGGGTGTCTCTTGTTGAAATTGATATGCAACATGTAGGCCCCTTAGGTTAGGTACATGAGAATCAGAAGTAAAATGCGAAACCTGCGGCTATGACTGTTGTGCTGACTTTACACAGTGAAATTGCAAGTTACAGACGGGAGGTAAAATAACACGAAAAGTAGGTGGATGGGACATTGTAAACTATACACCGGTAAGTTTCTGACATGTGATAGTGCAACATGCAGGCGGTACGGAAGGTCAACCCTCTGCAGGGAATTAGCTGGGGGAGGTCTAAAAAGCTGAAAAATCATGAAAAATTAGCAAAATATGAAAGGGTCAAAATCTCATAAAAACCAGTATGTAGAGAATTTTACAGGTTTTGATTAGTAATTTTCTTCAGAAATTGGTGATTGGCCTTATAAAGAGTGAATTAAAGGTATTTGTGCTGAATGGGAACTGAGGAAATTCTAGTCACAGAGTTCCGAAGACATGCATCCCTTGGCTACAATGAATTGTATCAAAAAAACTGTCCCCTGCCACCTTCAAGACTACATGGTATTTTCATATTTCTCCTTCAAGTGTAATTTTGAGTGGATTTTGTACCATAAGTAATACATTTTGTGAAAATGGATGATTTTCTTGGCTATAGATGTCATGACATGATTTATTAGCTAAAATATTCAAGGGGAGTAACTCCCTCTTAAATGTGTAGAATGGCCACCACTAGAGTAAATTGGCTTAGAGAGTAGGTATTTCCTATCCTGATGACTATCAATAGGCTTAAGTTAATTACAGAGATAAGAATAAATATTTTAAAACAGTTTTTATCAATTAAATCATTAAATTTATGAATTTGCAGCCATTTTGCTGTCTGATTTCATGAAATAACATTAATCCACCTGACTTATATCACCCAATTTTTTTTAAAACAGCATATTTTTATTTCAAATGAACTTGCATGTAGACAAATGCAGTTATCAAAGTATACAAAATGTCAAAAACTCAAGTTTTTGCTCCTTCCTATCAAAAAATGGTATTTTAGATGTATTTACAGAATTGAAAAAGCCACCCCCTCTTTCCAATGGACTCCATTACCATTACATGTAGGATATGTAAATGTACATTTGAACATGAAATAACATCAGCTATGATAATTACTTTTGAAATGAACAAAAAACAACATATTTTTACCCTTTTATTGTATATATGCATCAAAAATTTAGAAAAACATGTAAAATTTGAACATTTTTCATGGAATTTTCATCCGTCCCCAGGTACCTGGGTGTGTTTGAATTTCATTTTAATTAAACGCACACATCACACTTGTAGGTCTTACTAATTCAGCAAAGTTAAAAGGAGACTAGAAACCAGAATATATAAGATATCCACTAAATATGATTATAGGCTTAGTTTTTCATGAAAACAAGAAATCACATGTAGGGCGACATGACTTTTTGTGAATAAAAATGCTACAAATCATCCATTTACCAAAAAAGATCAGTTTTAAATATCAGTGATGGTTGCTTTCAAATATGTGTAAGAAATGACTCAAGGAAACTGCCACAAGTTTCATAATATTAGGTTTAAGTGGTCAAACTGATGCTTCTTGTGAAAATCAAAATATAGGGGGAGGGTATACATGTAAAGGGATTTCAAAGTGATGTGATGCTTTTATCATGATAATATCAAGCAGATGTATGTAGTATTGAATAAGGTTTCTTATTTAAGGAGGTTGAACAACAGTTGACCTCTAAAAGATAAGGTAAAGATGCTTTATTTATGGAGAGCCCTGTGAATCTGTGTTAAATAGAGGAAAGTGGAAATGGTGGGTTCACTTAAAGGGCCATATTTTTCTTAAACCTCAATGGAATTGGCAAAATGTGGTGTACTTTTTTTCAGAATAGCATAAACTTTTTAATTTTAAGACAAGATGACTTTTCAGAGAATGTAAGTGTATGTTCAAGGTAGCAAGGGACAGTTTCGAATAAAGTACCCGTCAATATTTTTGTAAAATGAGAGTTGCTGTACTTGAAGGCTTATGAGTGTTGCTTAAATTCATGAAATGATTTTTAATGATTATCATTAGTTAGAGGGGTGTCTCTTGTTGAAATTGATATGCAACATGTAGGCCCCTTAGGTTAGGTACATGAGAATCAGAAGTAAAATGCGAAACCTGCGGCTATGACTGTTGTGCTGACTTTACACAGTGAAATTGCAAGTTACAGACGGGAGGTAAAATAACACGAAAAGTAGGTGGATGGGACATTGTAAACTATACACCGGTAAGTTTCTGACATGTGATAGTGCAACATGCAGGCGGTACGGAAGGTCAACCCTCTGCAGGGAATTAGCTGGGGAGGTCTAAAAAGCTGAAAAATCATGAAAAATTAGCAAAATATGAAAGGGTCAAAATCTCATAAAAACCAGTATGTAGAGAATTTTACAGGTTTTGATTAGTAATTTTCTTCAGAAATTGGTGATTGGCCTTATAAAGAGTGAATTAAAGGTATTTGTGCTGAATGGGAACTGAGGAAATTCTAGTCACAGAGTTCCGAAGACATGCATCCCTTGGCTACAATGAATTGTATCAAAAAAACTGTCCCCTGCCACCTTCAAGACTACATGGTATTTTCATATTTCTCCTTCAAGTGTAATTTTGAGTGGATTTTGTACCATAAGTAATACATTTTGTGAAAATGGATGATTTTCTTGGCTATAGATGTCATGACATGATTTATTAGCTAAAATATTCAAGGGGAGTAACTCCCTCTTAAATGTGTAGAATGGCCACCACTAGAGTAAATTGGCTTAGAGAGTAGGTATTTCCTATCCTGATGACTATCAATAGGCTTAAGTTAATTACAGAGATAAGAATAAATATTTTAAAACAGTTTTTATCAATTAAATCATTAAATTTATGAATTTGCAGCCATTTTGCTGTCTGATTTCATGAAATAACATTAATCCACCTGACTTATATCACCCAATTTTTTTAAAACAGCATATTTTTATTTCAAATGAACTTGCATGTAGACAAATGCAGTTATCAAAGTATACAAAATGTCAAAAAACTCAAGTTTTTGCTCCTTCCTATCAAAAAATGGTATTTTAGATGTATTTACAGAATTGAAAAAGCCACCCCCTCTTTCCAATGGACTCCATTACCATTACATGTAGGATATGTAAATGTACATTTGAACATGAAATAACATCAGCTATGATAATTACTTTTGAAATGAACAAAAAACAACATATTTTTACCCTTTTATTGTATATATGCATCAAAAATTTAGAAAAACATGTAAAATTTGAACATTTTTTCATGGAATTTTCATCCGTCCCCAGGTACCTGGGTGTGTTTGAATTTCATTTTAATTAAACGCACACATCACACTTGTAGGTCTTACTAATTCAGCAAAGTTAAAAGGAGACTAGAAACCAGAATATATAAGATATCCACTAAATATGATTATAGGCTTAGTTTTTCATGAAAACAAGAAATCACATGTAGGGCGACATGACTTTTTGTGAATAAAAATGCTACAAATCATCCATTACCAAAAAGATCAGTTTTAAATATCAGTGATGGTTGCTTTCAAATATGTGTAAGAAATGACTCAAGGAAACTGCCACAAGTTTCATAATATTAGGTTTAAGTGGTCAAACTGATGCTTCTTGTGAAAATCAAAATATAGGGGGAGGGTATACATGTAAAGGGATTTCAAAGTGATGTGATGCTTTTATCATGATAATATCAAGCAGATGTATGTAGTATTGAATAAGGTTTCTTATTTAAGGAGGTTGAACAACAGTTGACCTCTAAAAGATAAGGTAAAGATGCTTTATTTATGGAGAGCCCTGTGAATCTGTGTTAAATAGAGGAAAGTGGAAATGGTGGGTTCACTTAAAGGGCCATATTTTTCTTAAACCTCAATGGAATTGGCAAAATGTGGTGTACTTTTTTTCAGAATAGCATAAACTTTTTAATTTTAAGACAAGATGACTTTTCAGAGAATGTAAGTGTATGTTCAAGGTAGCAAGGGACAGTTTCGAATAAAGTACCCGTCAATATTTTTGTAAAATTGAGAGTTGCTGTACTTGAAGGCTTATGAGTGTTGCTTAAATTCATGAAATGATTTTTAATGATTATCATTAGTTAGAGGGGTGTCTCTTGTTGAAATTGATATGCAACATGTAGGCCCCTTAGGTTAGGTACATGAGAATCAGAAGTAAAATGCGAAACCTGCGGCTATGACTGTTGTGCTGACTTTACACAGTGAAATTGCAAGTTACAGACGGGAGGTAAAAATAACACGAAAGTAGGTGGATGGGACATTGTAAACTATACACCGGTAAGTTTCTGACATGTGATAGTGCAACATGCAGGCGGTACGGAAGGTCAACCCTCTGCAGGGAATTAGCTGGGGGAGGTCTAAAAAGCTGAAAAATCATGAAAAATTAGCAAAATATGAAAGGGTCAAAATCTCATAAAAACCAGTATGTAGAGAATTTTACAGGTTTTGATTAGTAATTTTCTTCAGAAATTGGTGATTGGCCTTATAAAGAGTGAATTAAAGGTATTTGTGCTGAATGGGAACTGAGGAAATTCTAGTCACAGAGTTCCGAAGACATGCATCCCTTGGCTACAATGAATTGTATCAAAAAAACTGTCCCCTGCCACCTTCAAGACTACATGGTATTTTCATATTTCTCCTTCAAGTGTAATTTTGAGTGGATTTGTACCATAAGTAATACATTTTGTGAAAATGGATGATTTTCTTGGCTATAGATGTCATGACATGATTTATTAGCTAAAATATTCAAGGGGAGTAACTCCCTCTTAAATGTGTAGAATGGCCACCACTAGAGTAAATTGGCTTAGAGAGTAGGTATTTCCTATCCTGATGACTATCAATAGGCTTAAGTTAATTACAGAGATAAGAATAAATATTTTAAAACAGTTTTTATCAATTAAATCATTAAATTTATGAATTTGCAGCCATTTTGCTGTCTGATTTCATGAAATAACATTAATCCACCTGACTTATATCACCCAATTTTTTTAAAACAGCATATTTTTATTTCAAATGAACTTGCATGTAGACAAATGCAGTTATCAAAGTATACAAAATGTCAAAAAACTCAAGTTTTTGCTCCTTCCTATCAAAAAATGGTATTTTAGATGTATTTACAGAATTGAAAAAGCCACCCCCTCTTTCCAATGGACTCCATTACCATTACATGTAGGATATGTAAATGTACATTTGAACATGAAATAACATCAGCTATGATAATTACTTTTGAAATGAACAAAAAACAACATATTTTTACCCTTTTTATTGTATATATGCATCAAAAATTTAGAAAAACATGTAAAATTTGAACATTTTTCATGGAATTTTCATCCGTCCCCAGGTACCTGGGTGTGTTTGAATTTCATTTTAATTAAACGCACACATCACACTTGTAGGTCTACTAATTCAGCAAAGTTAAAAGGAGACTAGAAACCAGAATATATAAGATATCCACTAAATATGATTATAGGCTTAGTTTTTCATGAAACAAGAAATCACATGTAGGGCGACATGACTTTTTGTGAATAAAAATGCTACAAATCATCCATTTACCAAAAAAAGATCAGTTTTAAATATCAGTGATGGTTGCTTTCAAATATGTGTAAGAAATGACTCAAGGAAACTGCCACAAGTTTCATAATATTAGGTTTAAGTGGTCAAACTGATGCTTCTTGTGAAAATCAAAATATAGGGGGAGGGTATACATGTAAAGGGATTTCAAAGTGATGTGATGCTTTTATCATGATAATATCAAGCAGATGTATGTAGTATTGAATAAGGTTTCTTATTAAGGAGGTTGAACAACAGTTGACCTCTAAAAGATAAGGTAAAGATGCTTTATTTATGGAGAGCCCTGTGAATCTGTGTTAAATAGAGGAAAGTGGAAATGGTGGGTTCACTTAAAGGGCCATATTTTTCTTAAACCTCAATGGAATTGGCAAAATGTGGTGTACTTTTTTTTCAGAATAGCATAAACTTTTAATTTTAAGACAAGATGACTTTTCAGAGAATGTAAGTGTATGTTCAAGGTAGCAAGGGACAGTTTCGAATAACAGTACCCGTCAATATTTTTGTAAAATTGAGAGTTGCTGTACTTGAAGGCTTATGAGTGTTGCTTAAATTCATGAAATGATTTTTAATGATTATCATTAGTTAGAGGGGTGTCTCTTGTTGAAATTGATATGCAACATGTAGGCCCCTTAGGTAGGTACATGAGAATCAGAAGTAAAATGCGAAACCTGCGGCTATGACTGTGTGCTGACTTTACACAGTGAAATTGCAAGTTACAGACGGGAGGTAAAATAACACGAAAAGTAGGTGGATGGGACATTGTAAACTATACACGGTAAGTTTCTGACATGTGATAGTGCAACATGCAGGCGGTACGGAAGGTCAACCCTCTGCAGGGAATTAGCTGGGGGAGGTCTAAAAGCTGAAAAATCATGAAAAATTAGCAAAATATGAAAGGGTCAAAATCTCATAAAAACCAGTATGTAGAGAATTTTACAGGTTTTGATTAGTAATTTTCTTCAGAAATTGGTGATTGGCCTTATAAAGAGTGAATTAAAGGTATTTGTGCTGAATGGGAACTGAGGAAATTCTAGTCACAGAGTTCCGAAGACATGCATCCCTTGGCTACAATGAATTGTATCAAAAAAACTGTCCCCTGCCACCTTCAAGACTAAATGGTATTTTCATATTTCTCCTTCAAGTGTAATTTTGAGTGGATTTTGTACCATAAGTAATACCATTTTGTGAAAATGGATGATTTTCTTGGCTATAGATGTCATGACATGATTTATTAGCTAAAATATTCAAGGGGAGTAACTCCCTCTTAAATGTGTAGAATGGCCACCACTAGAGTAAATTGGCTTAGAGAGTAGGTATTTCCTATCCTGATGACTATCAATAGGCTTAAGTTAATTACAGAGATAAGAATAAATATTTTAAAACAGTTTTTATCAATTAAATCATTAAATTTATGAATTTGCAGCCATTTGCTGTCTGATTTCATGAAATAACATTAATCCACCTGACTTTATATCACCCAATTTTTTTAAAACAGCATATTTTTTATTTCAAAATGAACTTGCATGTAGACAAATGCAGTTATCAAAGTATACAAAATGTCAAAAAACTCAAGTTTTTGCTCCTTCCTATCAAAAAATGTTATTTTGATGTATTTACAGAATGAAAAAGCCACCCCCTCTTTCCAATGGACTCCATTACCATTACATGTAGGATATGTAAATGTACATTTGAAGAACATGAAATAACATCAGCTATGATAATTACTTTGAAATGAACAAAAAACAACATATTTTTACCCTTTTATTGTATATATGTCATCAAAAATTAGAAAACATGTAAAATTTGAACATTTTCATGAATTTTCATCCGTCCCCAGGTACCTGGGTGTGTTTGAATTTCATTTTAATTAAACGCACACATCACACTTGAGGTCTTACTAATTCAGCAAAGTTAAAGAGAGACTAGAAACCAGAATATATAAGATATCCACTAAATATGATTATAGGCTTAGTTTTTCATGAAAACAAGAAATCACATGTAGGGCAACATGACTTTTTGTGAATAAAAATGCTACAAATCATCCATTTACCAAAAAAGATCAGTTTTAAATATCAGTGATGGTTTGCTTTCAAATATGTGTAAGAAATGACCAAGGAACTGCCACAAGTTTCATAATATTAGGTTTAAGTGGTCAAACTGATGCTCTTGTGAAAATCAAAATATAGGGGGAGGGTATACATGTAAAGGGATTTCAAAGTGATGTGATGCTTTTATCATGATAATACAAAG